>JAZGTK010019728.1:0-11272 GCA_036877625.1 Ambastaia sidthimunki
TGTCATTGGTAATATGAGCTACTCTACAATGACTTGTTGTTATGTCAATAATATAGTATATGCGACAATAATATCTCTGAAATCTCTCTCTCTGTCTGTCTGTCTCTCTCTCTCTCTCTCTCTCTCTCTCTCTGTCTGTCTGTCTCTCTCTCTCTCTCTCTCTCTCTCTGTCTGTCTCTCTCTCTCTCTCTGTCTGTCTGTCTCTCTCTCTCTCTCTCTCTGTTTCTCTCTCTCTCTCTACAGGGTGGTACAGGGGCTACACGCTACGACAGAAATCACAAAAGGTGTTGGTATAATTATCACTGTACTGATAAACTGACAATCTAATCATTACCTGACATGCTATAGCAGGCGGAATGAGTTGCGTGGGTTCTCACAAGTGCTTCTGTTCATTGTTTTATTTCAAAGGGCATTTTCCCCGTCAGCTACATTCATTTGAAAGAGGCTAAAGTTGAGGGAAGCGGGTAAGAGGCAGATCATATGTTAATATTGCTCTGTAATTGATTAGCAACAAATAGACTATCACTTAGCAGTTAATGTGGCATGTCGAGCCACAGTGAGAGTCATCAGTCATTGGCTCATAATTTTGTGTTTAAAAAGTGAAAGACCCCATGAAATTAAAAGGGGAGTTTGGTGGCGTTAGTGCATGTCTGTTAGCTTTGAGACCATGTATATGGTACTGTACACTTAATCTTTGTGTGTGTGTGTGTATATATAAAATCAAAGACAACTATAAGCTATTCTTTAATCATTTGCACCTGCTTCCCACTAGCAGTAATAAGTAGCACTTCAGGGTTTTTAACTATAATGTGAATTCTGAGAACATGAATAAATAATTTTTTCATTTTTAACCTTCTTTATGTTTAGCAAACAGGAGACTGTGGTACCTGCAGATCTGCCCTTGGTACAAGAGCTCGGCACTACACTGCGAGAATGGACGCAAATATGGCACAAACTTTACGTGGTACGTGGATCCACCTGTGGCTTTTACGCAGGTTGTTTATGTTCATCTTACCGTCTATTTCTGCTCTGCACAGAACTTCCCATTTCGTGTTTATTCAACAAAGACAAATCCCACAAAGTGTTATCGTGTCTGATCACCTGTTTGTCTGCAATGCAGAACAACAAGACCACGTTGTTCCGGAGCGTTCAGCAGATGGCCTACAGCCTGATCGAGTATCGCTCACAGATTGTGTCAGGCACGCTTCCCAACGATGACCTTGTGGAGCTCAAGCAGAAGGTCACGGCCAAAATCGATTATGGCAACAGGTGTGAGACCGCTTCCACATAAGCTCACCTTGACCTTTCACGTGTGGTTTGGGCAAAATCTGAGTATCTGATTTATAGACGTTCTCAGTTATGACTGTGAGGTTTAAATCTGCAATCTATAAGTTTTGCCAACTCTGTTTGATACGTTAAATGATAAGTGACTTGTTACTAGCCAGATCTTCTTCATTCTGTTTACGGACGTCACTGAAAGTTTTGCTAAAATCAGGCCTGACAGCTCAAATGATTATTACTGTTAATTGGGGTAAGATACAGGGACTGTTTTGAATACTAATTTATGTGCTTGCTCAATTTTTTTTAGTTTTAACCAGAAAAAGTTACAGACTGCAGCTTTACAGCCTGCAGCTGATTTAAAGTGTTTGTTGTGTGGTTCAGTCTGGTTTGTGATGTCACACAGGATTCTGGGTCTTGATTTGGTGGTTCGTGATGAAGCAGGAAACACATCAGACCCTGAGCACACGAGCACGGTCAGTCTGTTCAGAGCTCACGAGTCTGCGTCCCGCAGCATTGATGAGAGGATACAGGAGGAGAAGGTACCGTAACTTCTGTTGTTCCACCAAAAAATAATGATTCTGATTTGTTTTTAAAAATTCCGAATCAATTCTGCACTTAAATCAGTATAACATCAGCACACACTTCACTGTGATTTGAATTTTGTCTCCCAGTAAGATTTTGACTTCTGATAGATTCTAAAACAGTCGCTTTTAAACTTGATGGGACAGGTCATCCAGGTTTGTCCAAATGAAGCGCTTTCTGACCTTTATTTTTCTGTTTCCGTGCACACTCAGCCATGATCTGAATCAAACGAATTGATCCAAAAAATGTTCAAGAATAGATTCAGAATCATTAGAGAGTCACAATGCATCAGAGAATTGACTTTTTCTCACACCGCTAGAACCATGAAATATTGATATTTAGTTGCCAAAAAGCAACATACATTTTGTGACAATAAATAATCCATAAACCTCAAATGTTGTTTAGCTGAGAAAGCTTTTAGTTTAAACACAGCTGGTCTCTAAAGAGCTGCTGTGTTTGTGCTCCAGATCTTTTTGATCTGGACGTTCGATGACTCCGCAGCATCTCAGAAGAGTCTCAGAGCATCAGCCTCACAGCCCACCGTTAATCTGAATGTTCTCTTTTTTATTTTTTGCAGATGCGTCTTCAGAACCTGGGGAACCGGCGGCAGACCCTCTTCAGTGGGGTTCACACCTTCAGCCTCCTCATGAATCTCAAAAACTTTGTGTGCAACATTGGAGAAGATGCAGAACTCTTTATGTCACTCTATGATCCTGATAAGTCTGAATTTATTAGGTGAGTTCCTCTTTTTCTTTAAGTTTGTATTTGTTGTTTGTTAAAAGTAGAAAGGGATTCCATTAAATCAATTCCTTGGAAAGTTGTGCATTATATCAACCACAATTAACATACTGTTATGGAACAGACTGGACTTTGAGTAATGTGTTCATGAACTGTAGAAGAATTGCATATGTGCTCGTACCAAATCTTAATTGTGCCTTTTC
Source organism: Ambastaia sidthimunki (assembly GCA_036877625.1). Lineage (NCBI taxonomy): Eukaryota > Metazoa > Chordata > Actinopteri > Cypriniformes > Botiidae > Ambastaia > Ambastaia sidthimunki. The sequence continues at coordinate 2,805 of JAZGTK010019728.1, forward strand.
ATTGGAGACTTCAAACCCATGTGTGTTTCTTACATATCAGCTGAATAGCTTTTCTAAAGCTTTTATGAATTGTGATTCTGTGCATTCGGTGAGGTCATTTCGTTTCTGCAGTTTAGCCTTAATTTTTTACAATGGTCATATCACGAAGAATCAAGCTTTCCTTGATCTTTAGAAATGAAAGAATTCATTGTACTACAAAGACATACTGTAACGTTCAGAGCTCAAAACCTTCAATAACATTAGCTTTTGTCACTTATCTGCAAAAATAACTTGAAATCCTTGGATTCAAGCCCTAATTCGTCATTGCATGACTGTATTTACACATTATCTGCCCAGTTATAGGAACATAATGAGGAGAATGTAGGAAAAATGTTATTATTCCTAAACACCAGAAGAACGTGATGAGAGTAAAATGTGTCAAAGCTTCTGTGGAGAACAAGAGGATTACGTTTATTTTTACAGGATTCCTGATGATTTTGGTCTGGTCTCAACAGTTTGTGTGGCACATTTCAACACATTGTTTTGTTAACCTGTCACAATGTGACAAGCTTTTTTTGCAACGAGGCAGTCGTTGAAGTCTCGCTATTTGACATGATGGCACACCAAACCAGACAGAGCAACAGTGTCTTATTTCACAAGGAAATAAGGCATAAATCCCCCCAAAAACCAGCAGTTGTTTTATTAGGGTCAGAGAGGAGGTGGAAAACTAAAACCTTGACTAACATTGTGAGTGGATCACTGGGAAAAACTTATCGCGTGTTTTGAAAAACGTATCATGCAACCAGGTGACATTAAGTCAAATGCTTGTTTACACATCTCTCTGCCAAATGTGTTTGTCATGTGTCTGAAACAATTAGTATATCTAACATTATGGGAAGATTTAAGTGACGTTTTGTTTCATCCTTGCAGTGAGAACTTCCTCGTGCGATGGGACAGCACGGGCATGCCGAAAGAGATCGAGAAACTAAACAACCTACCTGCGCTTTTCACGGTAACAAGATCAAACTATTGTGCTCAACTTATGTTATTTCTCTCTGTATTTCAGTCATGTGAGGCTTACAAACAAAAACACGAGCAGTGAAAAAGCATAAACAGCTTTGGTGGCGCTGACTCAGTGATCTGCCTGTGAAACGGTTTTAGTGCTTCCTGCTGTTCTCGCTGTGACCTTTGACCTCTGCGTGTGCAGGATCTCAGCAGCAGTGATTTGATGAGACAGCGCCTCTTTCTGGTGTGTCAGATTATCCGCGTGGGCTGCATGGAGCTGAAGGAGGGGAAGAAACACACAGGTGGACTGCGGAGGCCGTTTGGAGTAGCAGGTTTTAAGCTCTAAATTCTTTATCGGTCTTGTGTTTGGCTGTGTTTGTTTACCGTTTTTTAGAATCAGAACGTTTAATTTACACTCACTTGTTTGTCTTTGATCTGCATTTGACCTCAGTGTGTCTCATCATAGCTTGTTAGGAGTTTAGACACCTTATAACTGAACACACTTTAGCATGAGCATGTCTGTATAACGTTGTTTGAACGTCGCAAATTCCACCCACAGAAAATATGTCAGTAACTGATCTCTACCTAGAAAAGTAGTCACCTCTCCAGAAGAGTAAATTAGACAACTTTACAGATCATAAACATTTTACCGAAGAACAAATTTAAGCACTTCAACAACAAGACTAGCTTCACATGTCTTTTCAACTCATTATCTCACCTGCTCAGCTTTCGTTTGTGTGAATTAATGCAACTGTATGTTTTAACAAAAAGAATGTGTCAGAATTTGTTTCTGTTGTAGAAGAGCATATCCCAAATATCTCCTTTCCTTTAAACCTCGAAATGAACATTAGCTTCTGCGTGTGTGTGTGTGTGTGTGTGTGTGTGTGTAGAAGGTGGGTTAAGGTTATGTCACACTGTGTGGAAATCTATGGATTGTCCCCGTTTAGATAGAAAGCTGTGTGTGCGTGTGTGCATATGTGTGTATCCGTGTGTGTGCATTTTTGTGTGTACCCACAGATTCAAACACAACTTTCTGTCAGCAATTTCTGTAGTAGTTTGGTTAAAAGCACTTTTGCTATGTTGTTTGTCCATTTCAGAACTGCCTGACATTACTGTTTCTCTACAAAACTGATTCTCTGATTCGCTGTTGAAAAGCATTACTTTTCCTCAGTCAGGTGCACATCTTTTCATATCTCACAGCTTTCTAACACTCTGTACTGAAGCGTTAGATTCACGTTGCTCAGTGTACATGCCATATCTAAATTCTTTTCTCCCGTTTTAAGATGAAATCACTGTGTATTTCAGTCGTCTTTTATTCGAGCAACCAAAAAACCTGATATAACCCTTTCTCAGAAGTTCCCGTTCTCTACAATGTTGTTTAAGCTATTCACTTATCTGTCGATGTAAAATAATTACATAGTGTATAGAAATCTCTGTCAAATATTTATAACCTTGCACCTGTGTAGTTCCAAGGACAAACAAAAGTTTCAAAAATCTGTTATCGTTCAAAAGGGTTTTGCCTGAAGTGTTTTGTCATTTTTGATGGCTGTTGTATAATTGTGGACAATACTTCATGTTGAATACATTGTGTTGTTTGGAAACTTTCCAGTAAGCAAATATTACATCAGGGGCCTGTTGGGTTAGTCTGTGGTTTCTCTAAATATGGGCGTAAACCCACAATTTTACCTTGTTGTAAAGGTGTCCGGCCTGTTTGGATGGTTTTAAGTGCATGTATGATTCTGCTAAACTTGATGACACAAGCAAGAGATTCTGTCTCTTATTGTTTATTTGTTTAAGTCAGATTTGTTGTTTTCAGAAACTCTGGAGTGTGACAGCAGGAAAGGTCGTTGTCAGCAAGTTTTGGTTACAGAAAAACTATTCTCCAGATGTTAGTGATCTGATCTTTAAAATGGCACATTTTGACCAGCATCATTTCATTTGACATTTACAAATCAAAAATCTGACGTTGAGGGGAAATGAAACTTATTTTAACGCAAACACATTCTCAGAGTGAAATTGTACTGCATTTGTGACCCCTGAACACTCCTGCGGAAATGTTTGCTATTTCTCCTCTTTAGGAAAGCGAGACAGTTCAGGTCAACACTAACTTCCTGTCTCTTTGTGTCCACAGTCATGGATATCACAGATATTGCCCACAGTAAAATTGATGATGATGATAAACAGTACTTCATCCCTTTTCAACAGTAAGTGTGTCTTCCTGAGATTTAAAGATCACGGTTTCTCTCTTCATCATTTTTTTCCTTTTTTATATAGTGTTGTTTTGGGCAGAGTCCATCATACACTGTAATCGTTTTGTTGCCTCTAGGCTATTTAATTCCATTCAGTTGTGTCCTTCTTCTCTCTGACTCTGTTTTCTTAGGATTGCCATGGAAACGTATATCCGTCAGAGACAGCTCATCATGTCTCCTCTCATCCCATCTCGTGTCATTGGGGAGAATGAGCCTCTCGTTGCCGTCTTCAACAAGGTCATTGCCACACGAGAGGTCAACCACAAAGGACAGGGTAAAGGCAGCTAAAAAAACACCCTGAAGTGTTTGTATCTCTGTGAATGAAACAGCCTGGTGGATGTTTTCAGGTCTGAAATTCAGATGGTTGGAAACCTTTTGAGGACCAAAACTGGAATGTCCTGTTTTGATACAGTCATAGAAATATTTTATAGAGACAGAATGAGTTCAGATTCTTCTAGAATGTATTGCTTGTGAATATTCTTCAATGTAAAAGATCTGTAGCTTTTAAAAGCTTTTTTTTTTTTTTGGATGACTCAGTTAAACTGTAGTAATTATTATTGACATTTCATAATTTGAGTCGCTCGGTAATGTGTCATCTTGGCCTTTCATCTATACATTTATTATGTGCAGATTTTACTGTATATTTTGTAAAACTGAAACTTCACTTGTGATTGGGTGTTTGAAACACTCATGTATGTGGTAGAGCTGGACAGCTGTGGTCATTCCCAGCTAAAGATGTTGATGGTGTACTGTAAGCATACTTCTTACTGCATACTTCATATTGCATACTTCATACTGCATACTTCAGTGTGACAAGAGACCTGCAGGGGTCGGGATGTGGAATCAACCTCTAGTTCAGACCAAGTAATTGAACAACAATTCAATTACAAATTACAATTGGCCAGAATGTGCACAAAAAAATCAGTTCCTTAGTTTGTTTTATATTGACTTAATGTTTATTAATTAACGTTTAATAAGTTTTCTATTGATCTATTGGGCAGGTAATCAGGTTTGTTGCCGTTGGTCGTGCTGTTGTAATGGAGCGTGTTTTTGGTTTCAGGTCTGTTTGTGACCCTAAAGCTGCTTCCTGGAGATGTATTCCAGGTTCAGAAAGATTATCCTCATTTTGTGGATCGCACAACCGCTATTGTCAGGAAAATGGGCTTTCCTGAAATTATCCTTCCAGGTTGGTGTATCTGTCATTCAGATGTAATTGTAATGGCAGAGCTGTTAAAGCCTCCAGAAACCCCCAGAGGCTCTTAAACCCACCATCAAATCCACCTGAAGTCCTTCATCCAGGTCCTGTAATGACTGGTAGCAGTCAACATATTCAATTCAGTTCAGATTTATTAGCATAGCGCTTTTCACAGTGTTGCATTGTTGCAAAGCAGCTTTACATATGAAAACAAAAAAATATAAAATATTAAAAACATATAGTACAGTATAACACAGTATAATACAGTAGAACACATAGTTTCACAACTTTTATTTTCCTCAGGATGTATATTAGTAAAATGAATCAGTGATACTAAGATTGTAATTGGTTTATAAATATAAAGATGACTGAAGTGGTGATAACTACATTCAATAATCACATTTATACCATTTTAAGAAATAGACATGCGGAGAAAATAATGTATCCAGACAGTCTGCTAAAACAGTGTATACTTTTTCTGAGACTGTAGGACATTTAGTCAATTAACACTATAAATATATTAAATCAGAGCCTTTCTGGCTTACATGAAATGGCCTTTATAAAGAAGAGAAAATTATGTAACAAAAACAGGAATATAATTAACATCAAGATTTGCAATAATGTCATGAAATCTGTTAGCATTACATGCTGAAAAAGGAAATATAAGTAGGAATGTTTTAAGATTGTACTATTATTGTGGTACTATATTAACAGAATTTACACACTTTAGCTAAGCTAAGCTAATGTCAGCTAAGCTAAGCTAAGCTAATGTCAGCAGTTTCTCAGTAATCAAGCTAAAGGGTGAATCTACAGCTAACAGCTCTGTTTCCATACAGGTTATGTGAGGAACGATATTTATGTGACGCTGCTACAAGGAGAGTTTGATCGCGGCAAGAAGAAGACCCCAAAAAACGTGGAAGTTATGATGAGTGTTCTGGATGAAGAAGGAAATCCCATGGAGGTAAAGAAATCCCACAACATTAAAGTTTTAATTAATACTAATGTCTGGGCCTGTTAAATTAGGCCCAGCAGGGAGACTCACATCTTTGCCTGTAGTGGAGTTTACTTTTTAAAACTCAGTAAGTATTTCTTGATTTAAAACAAGCGTCACAGATGGCACCATGGCTTCAATCAGATACTGTTTGTTTGAAATTGTTAACCTTGTTAGCCCTGATTTACCTTTGGAGACATCTCTTACTGTGGGAGGCATAATCAGAAAAAACTGTTTTCTCACAGCACATGTTTTTTCACCACTTACAGTCCTTCTCTCGCTATCTCTCTGTAGAAGGCCATATTTCCTGGAGCAGGTTATGAAGGAATCACAGAATATAAGTCTGTCATTTACTATCAGGTCAAGCAACCCTGCTGGAATGAGACTGTTAAGGTAAAAATATCATAAAGACACAACAAACACTTTGTGCAGGTTGTACGTGGCTATTAAGAGACGCATCCATGCGACACATATAGAGGCTCTTGTTCTGTCTGTTATCTTGTTATTTGTTATCTAGAGGTGTTTATGAATAATTGATGATCAATTAGTTGTCGTTAATAATTGTATTGGTTGATCTTATCAACATTGGCTTAATACAGTTCAGGGCAATTTTTTTTTTCGTTTTAGTTATTACCTAACTAACAGGGAACGTTTTTAGAATAGTGGCTAATGTTCATAAAAGTTCACTCAAAGTTATTCAAAAACATTGTAGCAGTAACATTAGAAGAGGTTTTTTTGTGTTATATATCATATATATCAAAAATGTTATTTCTAACTAGTTAGTGGAACGCTTTAAAAAATGTTACAGAATTAAAAATTTTTTGAATAACGTTCTTGCAACCAAGCAATAATGGACAGTGTAAATGTTCCAAGCACTTCAAAAATAACATTTTTAACGTTATTGCAACTCAGTTGAAATGCTTGGGAAACGTTCTAATACATTGTTAGCTGGATATCTGGGTGGCGAGTGACGGCATGTTAGCGTTAGCGGTGCAGCTCACGTGTAGCACGTTTTCTTCTGTTCACCAGGTGGCCATACCCATTGAGGACGTCTGTCGATGTCACCTGAGGCTAACCTTCCGACACAGATCATCTCAGGATTGTGAGTGCCATAGATGAGTTCACACACACTAAAACTAGCCTGTGTTGACACGGCATACAAATCCTGTTTGTTTTTAATAAATTACATTAATGCGTTTTCATCACTGAGTGTTCCCTGTGAATTAAACCCATGATTGCTACTGTCATGCCCTACCAATTGAGCATTTTCATTTTGTAAGTGATGAAATCCGATTGGTTTGTTCAGACAGCGTGTTCTCATTATCTGGAGTACCTACATCGGTGATGTAAGCGTTAGCGGTATGCCAAGAGATCTTATACAACCGAGACTAGCTGTGAGTGTGGAAAGAGAGGGTCAAAACTCTAAATTTAGATGGCGAGAACTTTTTAGAGATATGACACGTCACAATGATGTCATTCTTTTGTGTCTTATATATGCACTGGTGTATATTTCGGTAAGTTGCACAAAAAGACTTGATTGTACGTTGTAAAAAGAATGTTGTGTGTTTGTTATGTGTCTGCAGCCAGAGACAAGTCTGAGAAACCTTTCGGCATGGCGTTCGTTCGTCTGATGAAGTCAGACGGCACCACTCTTCCAGATGGAAAACATGATCTCATTGTCTACAAGGTGGGCATCTTAAAAGTCCTTTTTTTGTTTATGTTGTGCTGGCCTGGATACAATGATTCCCAGCAGGCAGATGCAATGTCCCGCACCAGCGAATGCTTTCAGTTACAGATGACATTGTAGAGAGAGTCTATTTACAGTCATCCATCCACCTTTATCTAAAATTGAACAGCTTTATTAGGCCGCTGATACAGTATGACGGGAGTCATTTTAAACATTTGTCAAAAGTACCGTTCATTCCTTCAGGGCTAAAACATTTGTAATGCAGAAACAAAATACTGACTGAACCTTTAAATTGTTTTAGATGACCTCTTCTGTCCATAAACTCAGTAAAAATTGCTGTTTCGTTTTAGGAAGGGAGTAGACTTTTAAAGGCAGGGGAGTCCATTTTTTTTGGTCCATTTTTTTACAGTTTATTTATGTAATAAAACTGTTGTATGCAAATACGATAGTTTTGAAGCAGGCGTGAGATCGCTGTGAAGGGAGGGCAGGATCTTTACGTTTTAAAGCTAGCTTGCTATTGCTAGCCTATCCGAAACTGCCAACTCTGCCTTAAGGTGAAGATAAACTGTGGTCCTTGTGTTGGTCCTTCAACAGTATTGTTTTTCTCACCTTTCAGTAGAAAAAGCTCAACTTGCCATGTGACCTTCATTTTAAAGCTCTAGAGACACCTGCAGTGTCCGTATTGTTCCATGTTATGTGGTCTTACTGTTCCACCAGATAATGATGTCTTTTTTTATTGCTGTTTCTTCTATCCTCCAGGTGGATGTGAAGAAGACAGATGATGCCAAGACGTATCTGACTCTGCCTGGCTCATACGCTGAGGTGGAGGAGAAAGAGAGACAGGCAGGGAAACCTTTCCACCATACTGGCCTCATTCCAATCACCAAAGACAGCTTCCAGATTGCCACCCTCACCTGCTCCACAAAGCTCACACAAAACGGTGAAACCAGCCAGAATTGTTCTGCTTTCTTTTCATGGAGGGAGCAGTATATAAAAATACAGTGCAGTTCTTGTAGTACAGGGGTTGCTAAAATGTTTTGTCATTTTGTTTTTGACTCAGTTGATCTTTTGGGCCTTCTCAACTGGAGATCAAATACTGAGAGACTTGAGGACATTCTTCAGAAACTCATGGAGGTGGAAGGAGGGGAAATAATTAAAGTGAGTAAAATTAAACCTGTAAGAAAATGCTGCTGTGTGATCTTATGGGGTTTATTACTTCGATGTTTGATGTTTTAGTTTCTTCAAGACACACTGGATGCTCTCTTCAACATCATGATGGAAACTTCAGAGGAAGAGACCTACGACACACTCGTGTTCAATGCATTGGCAAGTATTAAATATTCAGTTCAGAAATACCATAGA
>JAZGTK010019729.1:0-11271 GCA_036877625.1 Ambastaia sidthimunki
AAGTATCATATTAAATGTTAAAGTAAATAAATGTGTGTCCTGTCCTGTCAAGTTACACTTCTGCCATGTCCAAAATATGAACCTTCTGCGTCATTGTAACGAAGATAAAGTAGTTTTGTAAGATTTATAATGTCAATTGTAGGTAAATACTCACGTAAATCTTGTCAAACTGTCTGTTATAAAATGTCACGGGGTTCTGCAGGGAAATGAATTGAGTTTCATCATTGCCTTGATGAAGCGCCTGATCTCCGGCGCTTTTCCCAAACGGGAACAATTCCTGTCGGGTTACACCGCTGACAGACGCGGACAATCCGAAGAACAAGATCCACACCGACCATCTGTGACCCTGCAGATCCATCTCCAGTTCTGACCCGAACCTGAAGCAGACTGACACTCACTGATGTCCGGCGCAGCCCGTCAGATCCAGCCAGCAGAAGTCGCTCCTCCCTGCAGCATCTCCACACATCTCATCTGGAGGAGGAGTTCAACTCCACCGTCCTCCAAAACCTCCACCGTCCTTCAAAACCTCCACCGTCCTCCAAAACCTCCACCGTCCTCCAAAACCTCCACCGTCCTCCAAAACCTCAACCGTGCTCCAAAACCTCAACTGTGCTCCTAAAACTCAACTGTCCTCCAAAAACTCAACTGTCCTCCAAAAACTCAACTGTGCTTATAAAACTCAGCTGTGCTCTTAAAACTCAACTGTGCTCTTAAAACTCAACTGTGCTCTTAAAACTCAACTGTGCTCTTAAAACTCAACTGTGCTTATAAAACTCAGCTGTGCTCTTAAAACTCAACTGTGCTCTTAAAACTCAACTGTGCTCCTAAACTCAACTGTGCTCTTAAAACTCAACTGTGCTTATAAAACTCAGCTGTGCTCTTAAAACTCAACTGTGCTCCTAAACTCAACTGTGCTCCAAAAACTCAACTGTCCTCCTAAAATTCAAAAGTCCTCCTAAAAACTTAAGCTGTTGAATAAAGTTGCTGTTCTGCAGCTTTGACATGATAGAGAAAATCAGTGAATGTTCACACCGTATCTCGTGCATTATTAACACGTTTCATGTGTCTGTCTTATATTTAGTTTGTGTATCGCAGTATTAACGGTACAGTTTATAAATGAAGGCACTGCAATAGTAAATAAAAGTGATGAGAAAGCGCCACCTGCTGGACACACATATAAGCACCGTTTCATTATTACCAAGCATCGTAAAGACAGCAATGAATAGTGACAAATCAATTTAGTTTTTGCTAAAATGACATTAACACATTAAAAATAATCTATTATAAGCTTAACTTTCAACAACCATCAGAAAATGTTGAAATGTTTTGAATTTTGATATTTTTATGACAAACAGGCCAAGATTAATTTTGACTTTAAATGAACAAAATGAACAAAGTCTTAGTTCTTAAAATGAAAATGTAAATTAACAGAATTTTAATTCATTTGAATAAAAATGGGACATGTTCTCCATTCTCCGTTCTCCAAGTCTTAGCCTACAAATCTTGTTTTATTTATAATGACATTTTATGCGATTTTTAGCTTTATTTAGGACTTAATCAAATTCATAAATTGAGACACACATAACGACTGCAGACACGACTTTATTTAATTCTCTAAATAACACATCATGACTGATTCTTATGGCACTGTTGGTTCTGTCTCATATGAAAACTGCTGATCTTTGCTGACCTGTCCCAGAGTCTGATGACTGGCAGTCTGACCTCTGACCTCCAGGCCGAGACACATTTGTCACTAAGACCATGTTGTGAGAACCCACGTGATGGGCAAAACTGTCTGTATATAGTCACAAGTAAAATAAAGAAATAATATGATTTTATTATATGAAAATGTGTCAAAACCAACCAAAGCTCAAAGTCAAATCAGACGAGGGGTTAAATTAGACTGTTGCTCATGAATATTACTGAATATTACTTAATTTCAGTACATGAATATTAATTCCCAACTTGATTTAAACAAAAGCCTGAAGAGCTATTACAAAAGGTTAACTGATACAGGATTAGTGGGGCTGAAACATAGTGAAATAGTAAAAGAGAGAAAACATGACAGCAACAAAACGCGAATCAACACAATCACAAGTGATCATTTATTGTTGAACTGTTTGATCTTTATGTTTAAATAAAGATCAAACCGGTCTAATTGTTTAAATAAAGATCAAATGTGTTCGATTGTTTAAGATCAAACAGGTTTTTAAACATGTGACACGTTTCTCATGTAAAGTTTAAATACTTCATGAGATCAGGAGGAGAACGTGTAAAATGAAAGTAAATATCTGCAGTGGGAACAGGCAGAAACTGAGGCAGAATTCTGTGGGAGATATTTTGACAGCTCTGGGAAGTCTCAGTACAGGGTTAAAGATCCAGCACTGCACGTCAACAGAGCGTCACAGGGGCCGTCCTCTGATTTCCCTCCTTCCCTGCTTTCACTGCCCACCGCACAATGCTCCTTCCTGCCAGCTAAGCGCAGTTCATGCGTCCCTGCGTACAGGCAACCGTCGCAGGAGGAAGGGCCACTTTCATTCTTTCCTTCCTCTAAATGCTGGATCCGAGATCTACCCACCATCCGATTTCAGCTTCACTGCAGAGCCCCTAATTCTGCTCAGCATCATCTCCACTGAGCTGAGACACTTCACTACAGGAGGAGGAGCTACAGACACCAGACAGAGGAGAAAGAAACCTTCTTGACTTCCTTCTGCTTGGCTAGAAAGACAGGAGATCCATGGAGACATCTGTACAGAAGATACCAGCAGGAAATGAGTCCCTGCCCCCACCACCGACTCTCAGCCCGGCCGTGCCACCTTACGTCAAACTGGGTCTGACAGTGGTCTACACAGTCTTCTATTCGCTGCTCTTTGCTTTTGTGTACGCTCAGCTGTGGCTGGTGCTGCGATACAGACACAAGCGTTTCAGCTATCAGACTGTCTTTCTGTTTCTGTGTCTGCTGTGGGCAGCCCTGCGAGTCCTGCTTTTCTCTTTTTATTTCAAAGACTGTGTGACGGCCAACACGCTCGGCCCGTTCTCCTTCTGGCTGCTCTACTGCTTTCCAGTTTGTCTTCAGTTCTTCACGTTGAGCCTCATGAATCTTTACTTCGCACAGGTGAGTTAGAAGCAAGTGTCCTTTGCACTTTACAATTGTGTGACTGTTTAAGGACTGTAAAACATAAGACAACTTTATGGCGACAGTACGTTACACTTACATGAAGTGTTTTTTGAACTACACTAAGCTGTACACTGGCAGTTCTGTGATCTACTGCAGTTCTGTGTGATGTTATATGACAAACAATTAGCAGCAATAAAACTGGAAGTGTTTTTGGACATTTACTGTGATAATTCCAAATCTTTGACTGTATCTTGCACAACCTTAGAAATGCCATTACAAGGCAAATTCAGTTTATATAACAGTTTTATAACATACTGTTACAAAGAACAGCGGGTCACAAACCCATGAGATGCAGAAAGAACATTATGTCCTGTATTTTACTGTAATTAAATCTGCATATGCAAATGAATCATACATGTGTGAAAACAGAGTGAGAAGAACCAGAACTGAAACCGTTTTCTCTGCTCAGTTGCATTTACACTGTAAAACACTTCCCACTTAACCAAAAACAGCACGTCATGGTAACCATAAATGAAGACCAGAAGTATTGTGACACACTGTGGTTCTCAAACATTAGTGGAACATTTCCACAACAGTACACCTGGTACTTTACTAGAACACCTGTTTGAACTGACCTCACACATGCACTGAAAACACACTGAAGTTATTAAATAAAGCTAATAAGTTAATAATGTTGACAGGAATGTGTAATTCTTGTTTCAGACGTTTTAATGTGATTTTACACGAATCTGCGGCTTGTTTTCTGTCACAGGTGATTTTCAAGGCAAAGTCTAAACATTCACCAGAACTTCAGAAGTACAGGTGAATACTTTCATTTAATCATTATCTTAAAACTGTTTTTTGTTTTACAGGTTAACGTTGCCCTAAATACTAGTGATAAAAAAATTATTCCATTTCAAAAGTTAAAGCTGCAATTTATAACTTCTTTGGTTGAGTATAAACAGAAATAAGTTATTAAACAAGTGCATGACAGATCAGTTTAACACAATCTCTTACTCTGACTCACAACAGTAACTTTATAATAATCATTTATCACTTGAGCTGTTGAGTCCAATTTGCTGAGAAATCTCAGTTTGGCTTCATATAACAGACATAATGAAGTATGTAAAGTAACCTGCAGTTTCATATTTTAAACAGAGAGGGCAGTAGAGACACAGAAGCTATAGATTGAAGCTTTAATCATAAATGTCAACAATTCTGATAATCAATAAATAAAAACTTACTTGCTAGTTTCTTAGTGTTTCCATAAACATTAAACGCAGTATTTGACTGTGGACGTGCGCGGCTGTGTTCAGTGTACAGTACGTACAGTATGTTTATAATGCCTGTGCAGGCTGTGTCTGTACCTGCTGTCTCTGGGCATCAGTCTGCTCTTCCTGCTGGTGAATCTGACCTGTGCGCTGCTGGTGAAGATGACACAGACCAACAGAGAGATTATTGTGCTGGTGCGAGTGGCCATCAACGACACGCTCTTCGTCCTCTGTGCTGTTTCCCTCTCAATGTGTCTCTACAAGATCGCCAAGATGTCTCTGGCAAACATCTACCTGGAGTCCAAGGTAATGGTCCTAAAACACACACAAACACACACATAATGGTTTTTATACTATACAAACTGTATATTCCACACACTAACTCACTAACCCTAAACCCAACCACCACAGAAAACCTTTTAAAAAAGATCATTCTGTATGATTTATAAACTAGACCTAAAACATTTGGTCCCGTAACATGAACATCAGGACAGACACACATAATTATGTGATACACTGTAAATCAAGATAAAATCATAAACACAATGAACACATGTTAGATATAAAACATTCTGTGAATTATATCAAACATCATTTAATCTTTTAATTAATAAAAACAATATATTACGTATTATCAGAAATAATGAACGCATCAGAGCACTGAACTATATGTGGATCAGAGCTTAAACTCTGAGCACACAGGTGAGTGTTGTGTTGTGTCTGTGTTGCACAGGGAACGTCTGTGTGGCAGGTGACTGTGGTTGGAGTGACTGTGATTCTGCTGTATGCGTCCCGTGCGAGTTATAATCTGGTGGTGCTCGCGCTGGCAAACATTAAAAGCATTAACTCATTTGACTATGACTGGTACAATGTGTCAGACCAGGTAAGAGTAACATCTGCTAGAAACAGACCTTTAAATATCCAGAGCCACTCATAACTGTGTATGCTTGTGCTATATTCCTTAAATATAACGACAAAACGCAATCTGTCACTTTGTTTAGTTTGAAATAAACAAAAAGTACAAATCAGACCAGTGTTCAAAAGTATCTCCTTACCTCATCTGCAATGCTAATTTTAAAATAATGATTTATAATTTGAGCTGCCGGGTCTGATTTTACAGGAAATGTCTTCATTTGCAATTGGCTTCATTTGACTTCAACATACATTAATAAAAGTATGTAAAGTAACCTGCAGTTTAATGTTTCAAACAGAGATAGAGAGACAGAAGTTACAGATTTTTATAAAAGTGTGTATTGATGAGTTTGGCTGTAACGCTGATATGTGTAACTGTTGAGATGTTGGTTTATTTTAAAGGCAGATCTGAAGCTGACTCTGGGCGACGCTGGATATGTGGTTTTTGGGGTGGTCCTGTTTGTCTGGGAGTTGTTGCCCACCTCCCTGGTGGTCTTCTTTTTCAGAGTTCGTAAGCCAGCTCAGGACAGGGTATGAGATGCTTTCTACATCACATGTGTCATCTGTGTTTCAACTGAACAAATCGCCCAAAACTGAGCCTCACAAAAATTAAACGATTCTCAAGAGACCATTTGTGGTTTCTCAGCCACCACAAATCTTTTAAAGAACCTCCAAGGACCTCAAACATCATGTTAATGCACTCAAGAAGCTTTCAGTTTGGATATCTAATAAAAATTATCTTTTCGTGTTACACAAAGGAAAGTCATACAAGTCATAAATGATAATAATTACTTGAAATGCAAACAGATATAAACAATGATACGCTCAAAACTGCAGCATCTAAGCTCCACCCCTCACCTGCCTGTCCTCCTCTCTCATTGGCTCGTAGAATGCATCAGTAATGACTGGGCGTATGTTCTCTTCACAAGCGTACTTCTTTGATAACCCGCGGCGTTACGACAGCGATGATGATTTAGCCTGGAGTATCATACCACAAAACATCCAATCCAGGTGTGCCAATCAGATTCCCGTTCAGTGTAAAGTGTTAATACTACAAATACAGTTCAGTGTTTTCAATCTAAATTAGATTTCAGCTGCAATCTGAAACTTTTTTGGTTAAAAATGAACAAAAATCACATTATTATAAACGTATTTGCAACTTAATAAACTAAATAATAATGTTTATAATAATGATTTATAATCTGAGCTGTTGGGTCTAATTTCCTGGGAAACGTCAGTTTGGCTTCATTTGACTTTAACATACATAAAGAAAGAATGTAAAGTAACCTGCAGTTTAATGTTTCAAACAGAGATGGCGATAGAGAGGCAAAATTTACAGACTGCAGCTTTAAATAATAGAATGTGTTACAAATTACTCAGAATTCTTTAAAGTTCACGTGTTGAATTTGGATGTTAAAAAGTGATGAGCTGATTTCGTGAGGAGCGTGAACACTGTGATGTTTGATGTGAAGTTTGGCTCTGTTTGTTCACAGTCTGGCGTGGGACAGTTCTGACTGGAGCAGTCACAGCCGCTTTCCTGTTGACCCTGAAGGTGAAGACCCTCATCTAGAACCAGAGAACCTAAATCCATATTAAAACATTTGATTTTTGAGTTTGATTTTGCACAAAGCCACACTGTGACAGGAAACAGTATTTACTGTGGACTTCTGAATTGATGTTTCTCAATAGAAGACAACAGTGAGTTCTGGAAGTAAAACTCTCACTGATTTTTTCCATTGTGGATTTGATTTTTCCCTCTGAAGTTGTTCATGTATATTCCTGCAGAAAACAGATTTTGATAGGCATGTAGGATGTTCTAGCATCTAGCATTCGGACAAACATTTATGGTCCTGCACCTTCCACCTTTATCTGGGAGCTGGTTGGGTTGGTTTAAGGTTCTGAACTCTTTACTCTTTAATTGTTCTGAAATCTTCATAAGGAAAATGACTGAGAAAAAAATTCCAGAATCAATACCACTGTTAAAGTGTTCAGCCACTGTTGTGCTTTAAACTTTTGTGCCAGTATTCCTCGACACAGACCTACAAAACTGTTCTGAACCATTCTGTACAAACAATTCTTACTGTATGTCTTTACACTGTCAATAACACATAAAAGAACAAGAATTATTACATCAGATAATTATACTAACATTCCATTCTGAAAAACTTCGGTTCTATTCAACTTTAGCACACAAAGTTTTATAGAATGAGAAGAAGGAATTAATTTTATTTTTGACATTGTCAGAACTGTGACGACATGACAGAAAATTTCTGTTTTTTAAGAATAAAGAAATTTTCTCCTAACTGCTGCAAAATAATGCATTAATAGAATTATATATTTTTTAAAAACAATACAAATTGTCCATTGTATTTATAAATACATTATTAGTGTTTGACTGTACAGTTTGTATCTCTTTTTGCACTTGCGTGGTCACTTTGTAAGACTGTTTTTTACATTAATAAACAAATTTTAAACATTTAGATTAAATGTGTCATGCAATCAATCATCTGACAGAATGTTCTCCATTTTCTTTAGAAATAATGAAACAGTAAAGGTTTCCAACCAATACTGTTAAACTTTGCTTAAGAACATTCAGCTACAGCTAAACTGAGCAAACATAACCATCAGTATAACTGGTTTTTATAAGAACGTGGTCTCTGCTAGAATAAACAATGAAAGTCATGTTACAGTTGTCAGTAACATATTTAAACGCTTCTCTGTAGACTCACTGTATCTGCAAATGCAGTATATTAAACTCTTTAGCAGTCCATTCAGCATATACACTAGAAAAACCTTCCACAAACCAGACAAGTCCTCTAAAGCATGTGAGTTCTGTGCAACAAACACAACCACAGAGAAAATATTGTGTGCACATAGCAAGTTTATTGTAGTTTCTCTTAAGGACACAATATAAGATTTTGTTTGAAAAACTATATAGAAAAAGCTTTTATTGTGATTGCACATTTTTGCTTATAACGAAATAGAGGAAATGTACCATAAAACCAATTGCACAGTGTTATATATATATATATTTGAATCCATATAGTTTCGCAATTTTTAATAATGTCCGTCCATTGCCACTTGTCGCCTGTTAATGACGTAATGCGCGCGTTATACGCGCTTGTACTGCCATGGCAACACACGTGTAGAAATGCGGAAGTAGCGGCTGTACTGAACGCTGCTCTGTTGTTGTTTCGTTCATTTATTACAGACCACGATTATTCATTACATTTCACAGCTGGTATTGATTGTGTGCGGGTAACGTTACTGTAACTATACAGATAATATCGCATTTGTAATCAACGCTGTTAATTAAATACAGTAATTAAATACAGTATGCGTTACACATGAACAAACACCGTGTGTACATTAAAGTGTAATTTCATTACGATCGATGCGTTAACCCACCAATTCATCTGACATAAAGTTACATATCAGTATTAATTTAGCATTAAACTTTACGCTCCCTGCAACAAATTCAATTCTAGTTACAAAATATGATGTAACCAAACATACAGCTAATTAAAATGTGTTTATTACCTTATTCGTGAACTTTCTGTTATTGATTTCTGTCGTCCCTGGATGATGAGGTCATCAAGCCAAGCTTTTAAAAATGCGACATCTAGTGACGAAACATGATAACATAACATGATCATTATAATGATGTGTGTAGAGAAATACCCACACAAGTGTTTTTTGAATCGTTGTGTAGGTAACAGTGACACCTGATGGACAACCATAAAACTCATAAAACAATGTTGTATTGGAGTATAACCTTCCATCAATCCAGATCTGAACCCTAATTAACTAGCAACTCAAACATTTAATAACACAACTAAGCACTTTTTGCATTTATTAAAGCAGTTTATTTTCACAGCTAAGTATTTAAATAATCAAATCAGAAAGTGCAACACAAATGGAAACGGCTTCATTTCATTCTTCCCACAGACGACGAGAAACTGATTAAAAACCAGATTAAAATGATCATGATCTGAATACAGAATATTATGCATAATAAACAGTAAGACAAGAACCTGAACATTTTAACATAAGTGATGTATGTATTAGGATGCGGTAGTTAACCAACACAATAGTGGTTAATGGAGACATAACAGAAAACATTACAGTGAATCGATTGTTATCCCAGCCTTTCATTCTTAACAAGATAACTGATGTAAACATACAACCGCAGGTTAACAGTGTGAGAGGACATATCAGATGACAACATTTCCTTTATACAGTACACACATATTTTTTCATACATAGAATTTCATACATAGATTTTTGTTCAGATCGTATTGTATTGGCTTTCAATACAAAGTTAAAACTGTATATCAGGACTGTATATCCGGAGAGCCAGAAGAGCCACCATCCAGAGTTTAGTTCCAAGTTTGTGTTTAGAGTTGGAGCTAAACTCTGGATGGTGGTGCTACCGGAGCGGATTTTGATATACATGCATGATTACAGTTAAAAAAAATGTTAAAACATAATTTGCAAACAATTAAAATATGCAAACAATTGAATACACTTAAAGCTGCAATCTGTAACATTTGGCTCTCTATCAGCATCTCTGTTTGAAACATAAAATTTGAAATTTTTTAACATAAATTTGCAAATGAATTGTATTAACATGGATGTCAAGTTTAAATTCTAAGCAGCTACTGTAAGAACAAGCTACACACGCTGCACTATTTACCTTCTTAGGAATGTGACGCAACCACATAGATGAATAAAATTAAACTAACATCTCCCACAAAATCAAACCCAACGGCTCAGATGATAAATTATTATGATAAACGTACCGTTGTGAATTGTGGTAAAAAGGGCTGATCTGTTATGCACTTATTGGCTTTTTTAATATTTTTGTTTACTTCTTTGTTGGTTTTTAACCTATAGACAAGATACAGATTGCAGCTTTAATTTGCCCACAGCCACAATAAAATCATGGAAAATAGGTTTAAAATCTGAATAAATTACAGTAATGTGTGCTGATGTGAGCTCTGAATCCAGCAGAAAGGGTCAGATGCTTTTGACCTCACAGTTCCTTTTTTTACATGAAGTTCAGCACATCTCAATTTTTTGATGCTCTTGCATTCAATATGTGCAGATAAAATGTCTCGTATCAGCCGTCTAATTTCAGCTCCTCAATCAGCTTGGAGGCGTCTGGTCTGCGTTTAGGGTTGTCGTGCAGCATTTTGTTTATGAGCGTGTGCTGTTTCACCAGCATCACCCGTCATACAGTCATGAGACAGTCAGGAGACAAACACGAGAAACACAAGACATGTTAGATTATAAGTCATGATGACACAAGGCTAAAAGTCTTGAGTCTCCCTGATATTTAAGACTCTGACTGAAAGAGGTTTTATCACAGGAAATAAGTAACATGAACATTACGTCCTTATTAAAAGAAAATGATTGCGCTTACCTCAAAAGCAAATTTCTCAGTGAACTGTGGGGGGAATCTCCTTCCTCTTATATCATCCCAAATCTGAAAGTCATAAAAGACATTATTTCTAACAATATGGCCAGTATAAAATTATCAAATAAAAACAAAACAAAAAATGAATCAAACCTTGTTTTTTTCAGACCAAGTTGTAAGTTTCCAGAGAAGTTCAAAGTATATGAGACCCAGAGCAAATATATCCACCTTTCTGTCATAGCACTGAGTGACCTAAAATCAGTTTAGAACAGACACTTCAGGAACAGACACACAAACCTGCAGAGAACATCATCAGCACCGGTTCTCACACCTGTTCTGGGCTCATGTAATTGCGGGTTCCCGTTTTTCTGGTTCTCTGTAGTAGCTGCTCGTCATCGTCATTTTCTGCTGCAGTCACGAGACCAAAATCTCCCACCTTCACGCCCCCCTCGCTGCCGAACATTATATTTGCAGGCTGAAACCAAGAGATCACGTTATAATCGTGTCACTGTATGAGCGAAATAAACTGTATGTGTGAAATAAACTGTATG
>JAZGTK010019730.1:0-11271 GCA_036877625.1 Ambastaia sidthimunki
GTGAACATAAAGGTTTATTTCCGTTTGTTAAACAACACCCGGGAGACGCTTTTAAACTCCAGCCGTGGCCCTTTCAGCTCACGAGTACAGCAGAGAAACGGAAAGACAGAGAGCTGGAATGTTAATGAAACCAAAATTAAATCTGTGACCTACGACTACCTCGTCCAAAATTAATATTTGCCTAATTGTGAATAAAAAAGTACCTGTGTACCAATATAATACATAACAAGTTAAAATTTAAAAATAATTGTCTGATGTACATGAATTTGAATCAGACTAGTAACTATGCAGGAAAAAGAGCTAAATAAATGATTTGTCATTTGTCTAGCAGTGATTCTGTGTGTGTGTGTGTGTGTGTGTGTGTGTGTGTGGTGGTAATGAAGTGGGATGATTGATTATAACACACTGGTCTGTATTATATAGTGTAATATAGTGTAAATAAAGCTGCATTGTCTATATTGTGCAGGATGCAACAACATTATTAGTGTTATAAAGAAACACACATGGGCTTTTTTTTGTCCCATCTCGGACTATGTTGCTGTTCTTTCCTCACAAAACACAACAGCGTACATTCAATAGTGTCTTAGTGTCTACAGATGTGTGCTCATGTCAGACAGATGTGTTGTGTCTCAGTCACCCTCCAACCCCCCCGACTGGAGTCAGTGACACCTAAAGCAGTTTATACAAAACTATATCACTAAATGATACACACAAACCACTATAGAATTAGTGACACTCTATTGACAAGCACTGAAGTGTCCAGGCACTTTTGTCTGGAACTGCTTTTGTTTTCTTATAACTACTGCTGTTTATTTCTGCCCTTATTTACTGTCAACAGGCAGGATTATGAATTATATAATTTGTATGCAATTCAGGTAGATCTCCTAATTAATATCATCTCAAATAATGTAGATGCTACATATCCGTCTTAGTTTTACCATCATAAATTAAATAGCATTAGATGTGTTAGCTTGGTAATCCAGTTAATTAGCTTGTTAGCCTATAAATAGCATGCTAACTAAAAGTGTGTGAAAAACTTTCATTTAACCTTTTGTTACTTTTGTAATATCATGTGATGTCTTACAATGTAAAATACCATAATTCATGTATTTTTATGGTTAAATCTACATACATCATCAGATAATATTGCATTTCTAGGCCCTGAATAAAATAAGGTTTGTGAATCAACTGTTAAACTTATGCAACTCGTAACGCTAACGCCTAAATAGAGAAACCAGCATTACATCAGCATTTAATCAGGACCAAATGTTTTCTGAAATCTGATGTGAGGCGGGTCATTAATCAGCCTCCAATAGCACTGAAAGTCTAGACTTAGCCAGCAAATAGAGTTACATCAGGAAATGACGTATTCTTGCATCTGTAAGAGTGTAAATTTAAATGCGTATGCAAGCAGCATTGAGATGTGCAGTCAATGGAACAGTTTTCTTATTTAAGGTGAAGGATGTTAAGATTTAAACATCTGTGAGTGTTGATTAAAATGGAATGTTTTGTCTCCTCAGATCTGTGCTGTGTGTTTGGAGGAGTTCAAGCAGAAAGATGAGCTGGGGATCTGCCCGTGTAAACATGCCTTTCACAGGAAGTGAGTATCCTTTGGTGAAAGTATGCAATTCATGCGGCAGGTGCGGCAACCAATTAAAATGCAGTTTTTTGTTTGAGCGGCCCAGCGTGACTGGCTCAACCAGTGAGCTTGTGGGTTTGGGATTGAACTTCCTGTTTGAGGCAGCGTTTGAAACAATATCATCATGTTTGCAATTTTGTTACAGTTAATTATCTGTGTAGCAGTCGATATTTGATTTCCTGCTTTGCACATACGTGCTTTAAAGAGGGTGAATAACGCGATGAGCGGGAGATCTGGTGGAAATGTGTCTGCCTCACCCATCTTCTCCTGTGAGACATAAACACTGAGCTGGATGTCAGAGTAAATGTCACAGTGAAGTCTGGATGCTGATCACGGGCAGGAGCTCTCTGTTCCTCCTTAGCATTTCAGTTGTATACAGCATTATAGTTCAGTATATATGGCGGGCTGTAGTTAAACGGAGACTCCTGTATCATAGATCT
The DNA here is from genome assembly GCA_036877625.1 of Ambastaia sidthimunki. Classification (NCBI taxonomy): domain Eukaryota; kingdom Metazoa; phylum Chordata; class Actinopteri; order Cypriniformes; family Botiidae; genus Ambastaia; species Ambastaia sidthimunki. The sequence continues at coordinate 2,080 of JAZGTK010019730.1, forward strand.
GTTTGTGTTCCTGATGGTGCCTGAAACAGACCCGTGATTACAGTGAATTATTCATCTGAGCAGTGATGGAGAAGTCACTCAGAATAACATGGGCTTCAGTCCACTCTGCTGATGTCTCCAGCTCAACCCTGTGAAGAAACACCATCACATGATCGTCATCAATTCCTGTGACATGATCGATAGTTAGTCAGACCTCTGAGTCAACGGCATGAGGTGTGGTCCACATAGCAGCCTTTTCAAGCCAGAAACCTCCTACTGAGACAGGAAGAAAATTTAACGCAACCAATAAGATTTTGTTGTTGCACACTATTAAGGGCAGGTACCTCAAACCCCAAATTGATTATATCGAAATGCTGATATTGAAAATTATAATAAATAGTAATTAGATTAATAAATAACATTTTTTGAAAACAGGGAGGCAGCCATTTTACATCTCGGAAAACAACGTGGAATTTACCATTGTGTTGTGGATGTTAATTTTAGTTGCTGTTTAGTGTCTCTGTGTGGAGTCTGTTTGCTGTGGGTGGTTTTTCAGGGCAGTGAGAATGATCGCATGCTACACAGTTTCACTGGTGACTAATCTGAGAAATTGCAGGAATAACATTATCTAGTTTTCATCTACATTTATCTCTTTGTATCATTGTCAGGTGTCTTATTAAATGGCTGGAGGTCAGGAAGGTATGTCCGCTGTGCAACATGCCCGTCCTGCAGCTGGCGCAGCAGCAAAGCATGTCGGAGCCCGTGCCCCTGACGCAACAGCCTCTGCCCGGAGTGGAGAACCTGGTGTAGCCCCTCCTGTTTCTCCAAACAATGAGACCACCTCTACCTTCACACTCCTCTCTGTACAGGTACACACTCGCATCCAAGGACAGACCGCAGGACTTGCGCCCGGAGCCACCGTGACCTTTGACCTGCTTGACCTGTTCGTGTTCTGCCTTGGTGCTTTTACAAGGGACTGTCTCAAAATTACAGCATTAGTTGAATTACATGATCTCTTATTTGGGTTCAGTTTTCTTTATAGTGAGATAATGAAGAACAAACTATTTAACACGGCCAAGCCATGTTTATAAAAAACGTTCCACACCAAAGCACTTTTTTGAGGACACCGGTAAGAGGCAAAAAAATGGACTAAAACACATTAAGAAAAATAAAAATGACTCTAAGTAGTGTTTTTTAAAAAAAGCACTTTAAACAAACTCAAACCTAGTTGCTAGTGACAGTAGCAAAATCTTATTTCTATTTGATTTCAGATCTTTTGTAGTGAATGTACACAGAGCCACAGAGCAAACCATTGGTTTTAATTTGACTAGAGGGTAACGTTTATACTGTGTAATTAAGGGGAAACAGCTCTCCATTGTGTATATGTTTGTGTATTTACCGTCAGTAGAAAGCAACTACCCGTGAACAAAACAAATCTCAAACAAGACGATTATTTGTGATGTTTGTAAATGTTGCGGTTGAACACTGATGTGGGAATGTTTGTATTATTGTGATTAAGATGTGAATTTGAGGAAGTCTACAGGACTGTATTGCTAGATATGGTTCACTGTGACTTTTAGCTGGTGACCAAGACAAATAATGAAAACAGAGTTTGTCTTAGTAGGGCAGGATCCGACCCGGCAGTATTTGATCTGTTTTCTGTGCAAGTTTTTGTGTTTTTATGGCTTTAAACTGAGAGCTGTTGAATACACACAGACATACACATTTGGTAGCTTCTGGTCCAAGACTGTATTCTGTGAAAATAGTAGCATTTGTTTTTTCTTGATACAGAAAGCAATTTGTAAACACAGTCTGAATAAATTTTACAAGTTTCAGAGAACTAGAGATGTGTTTTTGAGTTCATAAAAACTGTTGCAAATGAAGTCGATTTTTTCATATTTAAATGGGACATGTTTGAAAGCATTTATGACTTTTAATATTAAATTAGGTTAAATGCCTCAGATACTGCTGGGGTCTTTTTTTTTTAGTGTTTTTCTCTATATACACAAATTAGATATTTCATGGAGACTGAATGTTCTCCCATGGAACTGTGTCACGATGCAAATCAAAACCTTTGTGTATGACTGTGTGTATTTTTTCCATGTTGTACTGTTGAATATCTTTCTGAAGGGAAAATGTAGCTACTTAGAGCCCCAAGGGTCTCCACCCAATATTAATAATGAAAAGCTGCCCTAAGGAAGCCAGTGGAACTAAACACGCTACAAAAACAAACTCCAGTCTGAAGACAGTAAAAAATCTCATTATAATTCAGATTGACATACACAGTCTAGTATCATTCCAACATATTTCAGCATATCAGTCAGTCAGTCCATCACTGAATCAGTTTTTCCAAATACACTCAAAGAATCTTGAACCGTTATAATCAACAGCCAGCTCCACTCATACAGTCAGTGCTGGTCTACAGCAGGTCTCAGCTGCGGGTGGATGCAGTCAGCAGATTGTGGCTGTTCTTTATTCTCTGTTATACAATAGAAGCTCTGGCTCTTTCTCTGCTCTGCTACAGCATTTTTTCAGAGGCATCCTCTGAAACGGCAAGAATCGTGCTGGGTCTGCGTGCCCTCTGTGTTAAAGGCAGCCCAGAAAGAAAATGACAGTATATATGTGTACGATTGTATATGGAGTGGTGATCAGGAAAATTAGTTGGTGAGTTATTAAAAATAATTGGTAAAAAAAAATCTGTAATTGGTATTAAATACTTCATATAATGATGCCAAATGTGGCAAGTGGACCTTCAGTTTGTTGCAGAGTAGAAATATCTCACAAAAATAATAAAGTCAAACTTACTCTGCACAACTGATGTGCTGGTTTTGATTAAATGTTGGAATACACATTCATTGCTAAGCAAACGTTTAAGTTAAGCCTATTTACTGTTATTGTTGATAAGTTTTTCTTATGGTTGGCTCTGGTGCATTGTCATATTCTTACCAATGAGTAAAACACTGTTTCCTTCCATAATGCATGTAAGTCCTAAATTAGGATCTCCTTCATATATTTGGCTTTTCAACACAGCAGGTCTTAAAGTTGTACAAAGAGTCACTAATAATGAATGTATACATAATGAGAGCTGTGGTTTAACTGTGTCATTATAATGTGAAAGTAGTTGATTGTGTTTAAAATCGAGAGTTTACTGCACTTTTCATACCCATCATCTGTTTTGATGGTATTGGTGCCTCACCACAGAGGCAAAACTGAAATGTGGCAGTTTTATTTATTGTGTGTGAAACCTCTAACATTTCAGTAGTTTTTCTAATAGCCCTGATGTAGAGATAATGAGGATTAGGCAAAGAAAATCTTTGTGGGCTTTGATAAAAACATTTAAATGAATATTAGCCACAATCTTAAGTTTGCAAGCATATCCAGAACTAAGAAAACTAAGTAGTAAGTCCTCCAGCATGTTTTGAATGTTAAGTGAAACTAACATATCTATTCCAACTAATGTTTTCTACTGAGGAGTGCCATATCTGGTTAACCACATTTCTTTTTGAAAAGGTAAAAATAAGATTTGACTTTGCAACTGGGGCCCTTGTTTATGTTAGTGGTTTCCTGTTTCAGACAAGCTGTTTTGATGAAGACGTTGTGTTTTTTTGTTTCAAGCCTGTTAGGTAGAGACTGGAACAATGTTTGTTGTAGAGCACTAGTCATTTTAATAGAATATGTTCAGTGGCCACTAAGGTACATGACAACGTTTTCTGAAGTTATTTAAAATTAAAGCTAAACTGCCAATTTATAAGCTATAGGGTCTGTCTCAAATATCCCAAAGTCATTGACAGTCATCTTGAAAGGCCACAAGCTCCTCCACCTCAGTTCTTCTTGATGTTACCACACCACTGTTTCACTTCATGCTGAGAGTATCAATTATTGCCCCGCCCCTTCACCGTTACCCCTATTGTGACCTCACACATGCCCCGCCCCTTCTCAATACAGTCTTGTGCAAACACTGCTAATGTTTGTGAATCTCACGAACATGTTTGTTAAAGAATTCTGCAGCAGAATATTTTCTGTACAGTATTTGTAAACTATATTTTTGTATATTTAATCAACATTTTAAAGAAAATAAAAATGCAAAGATGCTTTTTTTTTTGCTAATTTTGTGTTCATTCATTAAAATATGTTGCATGTGACTGACTTGAATTGTAAATAAAGTTGCCAAGTTTTTTGAAATCAAGAATGTCAGTTGTCTTTTTTAAAACTGAAAAATACATCATCTGACGATCATCGGTATAGAATCACAAACAATACTGTGTGAACTGTAGGAGGAGAGTGGGGTAAGCTGTGCCACTTTTACTTTAAGTTATCCATTAAGTTGCGTTTATCCCATAGCTACCATTTTGTGAAAGACGCTTCATATAATAAAAATCTTTACTAACTACATGATGTGTATTTGAAATCCTAGTTTACCATAGTTTACATAGTTTACCTTGCCGTCATGCCAGGAACAAAAAGTAGCCACTAACAAAACAGCAACAACAAACTCATCCCTTAGTATACAGTACACTTGTTACCAATCATGTTAATATGCATAGTATGCATTTAGATACAGACAATGGGACAGTTTCATGACTACCAGCTGCAGTATGTGCACACTGGTAACTGATCCTGCAGGACCAGATTATGTAAGTGACCTTGGACTAAGTAAAGCAAAGCTTTAATGTATAACATAAACACTCTCATGCTTTTCCAAGCCACACCCTGACATACATACTGAATGTACTGCTGTGGGCTGGGTGTGAATTGCTCTGTGTGAGATACAGAGATATTATAATCAAAACCTTATGCTTTCATTTTTCTGCATTTACAGTCATACATTAACAATAGGTTCTGCTTGTACAGATTTGTATGTAAGTTTTTCATTCTTAGCTGCTGTGTTGCATTATGAGATTATAAGTCTGTAATGAGATGAGGGATGTTGGTGATATTGTAAATTCATGTTTTTCCTGAATCTATTAAAATATTAAATATGTATTGTTTACACTTATAAAAAAGTTCAGGTAAATGCCTTTTTTTTAAATAAAAAAAACTATTTTGTCAACATTTAAGCAACAGAAATTGTCAGTTTGCTTTGTGTTTGTATATTGTATAGCTGCCCTACTAACACAATAACTTCATATGTATCACCTGATAACTATCAAGTTTTGACACAACACTCGCTCTGCAGATAAACTGATATCAGAGCAAGTATGAGCTTGACACACACACACACACACACACACACACACACACACAGCTATTGGTTTCTTTCTTAAGAGAAATTTCCACCTGAAAATTGATGTGTATATGAAACTGACTTCCACACAACAGCTTTCTTATTTTAATGTAACTTTTCTCTTTGTGATTATGAATTTTTATTTACATTTTTAATTTAATAAGTTAATAAAAATGAAGGCTCACAGATTTTTTATATACAGCGGGATACTCATAAGCTGTACACTACTGGCCCCTGGTGGACAAACTGAGGGGTCTTCACGTAGTCAATGCGCATTGATAGTTTAATACTCTTTGTCAACTATCATTTTTTAAATGTTCCCCTCCGATGACCAGCAATGACATGTTGACAGTTCACTTGAATTGCCTGAGCTGGGCTTCTTGAAAACAAGAAAGTAAATGACATACAGCCAATTGTTTTGAAACTTAAAACTAAGATCAGGCCTAGCTAAGTTTTGAAATGCTAATAATTCTCATTGACATTAAACAGAAGCACAGTAAAATATCTCTAATACAAGAGATATTGCTGAAAATGAGACACAACTATTAATACTGACAGCAGGTTTTAGATTTTTTTCACGAAAAGAAACACAAAAATGTTGACAGTGGCAGCTAAAATAAATAAGAGTTTAACAACAGAAAATGAGCAATCATGTCAATGGATGCATGAAAGAGATCTCACACAGATCATGTTTATTATCAGGTTTTATTGTAACTGTTAGATTATGTCGAGAATAAATTGGCATGATTACTGGAATGTAAACAACTCCATCACACTCGCTTTTCGCAAACTGTCATAACTGAGCAAACAGACAATAAGAAACGTTACTGAGCAGAGCACAACAATACAACCAATGAGAAAATAGCCTGCAGTCGTTTGTTCCCACAGACAAGAAAAGAGTTTAAACATGAACAATAAATATTAAACCAACTAACTTTGGGTTTTAATGAATGTGTGTTCTAACCGAACATATAAAGCAGGATATTTATTTAAGAATGTCAATGCAATTCACTGGTATATAAAAAAGCAACACGATTCACATTTTGTTGCCCAGAGATGTTTGAGGTAATGCATAAGAGGACAAAATACAATCACTCATTCAAGCAAAAGCCTAAGAGGTAATTCCAAACTGCTACATACATCATTAGCTAAACAACTAATGGCACAAAGCTGGCAAAGATACAACAAAGAGTTTCAAACAAGGTGCAGCAAAATAAATAAAATCAAACAGATTGAATTTATAATCATATCGTTCTGCACAAAAACTCACATTTGTTGTATAATCATCTCAGGGCTGTGGAGTTTAAATATGGCAGGTTGTGGGTGTTATTTCTGTCTTGCACATATTTTGGCATTTTCTTATTGTACTGCAGCCCATTTCACAAAACTTAAATATAACAAAAAGCTTCAGAGATGATTATCACACCATGATTAATACCACACATTGTTTTGTAGATTTGTGTTTTTGAAAGGCTCTTAATAAGAACTGATTTGTGATGGTCACAATTACAGCTACACATGGAATGTCACAACACCTAACAGCAGCTAACACACTAAAACTGATCCTTTAGGAAGTTCCTGTGATACAAAACAACTGGTTATATAGTAGATATATTCATCTTTCTGACTGCTTTATGTCTTCCTGGGTAAAGCAGCATTCAGTTCATTAGATTCTTTCTTCCAATTAAAATCTGTCATTTATAATAAATAGTAAGTAGTTTAGTAAATAAAACATAGTTCTCAAACATGTTATTACAACTACATTTTTGGGCTGGTACAGAAATCAGTTCACATATCAATCTTTTACATTTCCATTTGGTCAAACCAGTTTTCGAATTCAAAGTGCTCCACGCGTTATTTACCTGTCCCCTCATCAGTTACACCACCAACAAATAACAAAAATCTAAATCAATTTATAAGAAAAACGTTTTTACATGACCAAACATTGTTGTTAATATTTTAATGTTACCAATAATTTATTTGGCATACTAACACTATCCAACACAACCACTCCAATGATTTCATAAAAAGTCACAAAAAACATCAAACGAACACTTGATGAGAATGTTTGCCATGGAAACCGAGTTTTCCGTGGAAAGATCAGAAACAGAGGAATTGCACAAAACAAACCATCACAGAGCGCTGGGAGAGCTCTGATTAAAAAGTGCATCACATATGTCCCATTCTTCAAAAACGCTCAACATTAAACAAAATATAACATCAACAGCTTAATACTAAACATCAGCAGTTACTTTTTATTATAATGGTGCAGCGGTTTCTTATTCGTAAAATAAAAGGCAGCAAGCAGAAATCCAGAGAGCTCAGATCTCTAATCATCTAAGAACATCTACAGCAGTTATGAAGGCAACATGACATAATGCTTTAGCACAAACATGCCATCATCATAGACATCTCTTTTTATAGAAATAAATACTTGAAATAAACTGTACTCTCTTTTTAAACTATTTCCATCTCTATAGGACTCTGATACACATTCGATATAAAGCATCTATCACACACAGCATACTGCAAATGTGATACTTTTGAACTTTGTAAGTCACGTTTTGTTGCTCAATATGGGCACCACAGAAGAAACATTTTGAGATACCCTTAAACACAACAGATCATCTCTTCCTTTATATTACAATTTCAATATTTACACCATTTTGTAATTCCTTTTTAATAGAAACAACATATAGAGTTTGTAAAGTCTTCAGAAGACAGTGGCAGCACACTCAGTCATTGTGTGGTGTTGTGAGGAGGTTCCAATGTTTTCTCCTGGTGATGGTTCAGGTTCATGTTCTCGTGTTAATTGAAGCCCCATAATGAATTTTAAGTCGGGTAGAACATTAATGTGAATGGAAAGTGCTCTGCATGACTAAAGCACTTGGGGCAGAACATTTGGACTGTTAAAGCTATTTAAGCTTGCAGACTGGTCAAGGGGAGTCACAATGCCTGATGGGTAAGTGGTACTTCCATCAGTATTATTGCATTGGCATGTTTCTTTAAACATTACAAGTATATTGTTGCTTCTTCGTTTCATTGAATTGTAGCTAAAGTATATTAAGGTAAATCAATGTTCAGAATGAACCTTTTTGCACCCATGGAGTCTGTGAATACACTGGTCTCATTATGGCTTTTGTCATAATGTATTCACAAGATCAGACAGCTAAAGGTCTACCTAAGAAACTGAAGCCAAAACCTAAATCAAAAACATCAGTAGAGTCTAAAACCACCCAATGTGACTTATTTTTGTCCTTTAAAGATGCCCATGAACTGTATTGTGTCTATTAAGTTGGATTGCTTGGTCCACACCAGAGTTTGATTATATCCCCCGACTTAGTGTGAAGATGCAAATTATATGTAATTAATAGCAAATCGCTTTTGCAAATTAGGACAGATTGCTTTTATACCGATTGAAACCATACCGTCAAAAGCAGAATCTGGCACGGTTTAATAGTGCACATTAAGTTTACAAGACTGCCATTCAAACAAACAAACCAAAGTCTACCGTCAAACGGCCTCGTGTGCACAACTAAAGCTCTAGTGTGAAAATACTTTAATTCCCAATTAGATTGCACAATGTCCACATTCAGAATTCACGACCAGAATTCTCCATTTAGTGGCGTCTACATTTACAGTAGCTACAACCCTCCCTCTGAAATCAACACATTAGTGGAAGTTGCAGGTTTTTTAGGAGAACCTGCTTCTACTCAGTTAGATAGAACAGGAGATAACAGCTCATCAAAGGTATGAATGATAGGTGCAGAACTTTGGCGTACAGCACCACGATATTTGTCCCTATGTGAATTTGTCTTTAAAATCCCTTCAGATAACTGCACACCTGGCATGATATGACTTCAAAATCTTCCTCTGACAAAGATAACGGCACACTGGGTACAACCAAAATGGTAAACATTGAAATCAATGCAAGAACATTAGAGATACGAATGGCACGATATGGAGAAGACTTTGAGAATCTGTCCAGA
>JAZGTK010019731.1:0-10000 GCA_036877625.1 Ambastaia sidthimunki
CCAATGAAAATGTGGAAACCCAATATATGAGGGCCCCTGGAGGCTTCTTTTGGGCCCATTGGTTCAGAGGAGAAAGTACTCAAGCTTCTCTATAGCAAAAACAGGTTTTCTGACTTTCCCTTCACAGGAATGGCCCAACTTCCTGTTGGCACTGGAAATGAGGAACAAGGGCAAGACACACTATCTGATGTTGGTTTCATAGAATTCATTCAAGGAGAACAAAACAATAAGTTTGTTGACAGAGAGTGAGGCAAACAGTTCCTGAGAAGAGATCAGATACTGTATCTGATTGAACATCTAAACCCAGTGGGTTCAGATGATAGTTGTTGGTTCAGATGATAGTTGTCTGAAATATTTACATTGATCAAAGCTAGCTGTGTGGCTGTTCTAGAGGCAAGCACACCCCCCCGTAGTTTCTCTCATCATGGACACATTTTTCAACAGTTTATTTTGAAATATTTAGAGAGTCAAAAATCTGTTAATGTTGTGTGTGAATTTGCACATTTGTTCATTAATTGAAAAAAGTGTATGCGTATGTATGTAGTACTTTACAGTACATCAGTCTCTTTCATAGGAAATCTCTTTACAAATCTTATCTTCACTCTCTTATCTTTATTTGTTTATTGATTACAAAAGTGTGTGCATGGACTCAATGTATTAGTTTACAGTACATCAGTCTTTTTCAGAGGAAATCACTTTACAAGTCTTTACAAGAATCTTCATTCTCTTATCTTCACTCTCGCAACTCTCTCTCCCCCAGTGCCACTAACAGTTAACATCAAACTTTCTGCAGAACTTAACCTGTTTAAATTTAGTATCTTACACATTAAACCTAAACTCATTTCCAAAACCTCTATTATCATTTATCATGTTTTTCCACAGCACAACAAAGTATTAGTGTTTGTTATTCTTTAAAAGAATAAATATTTTTGAAGCAATAAGTCTATGCCCTAGCAGACATTTGATTTGTTGTTTCCTCTCATCACTGTATATATTGTTCCCTTTCTGTCACTTGCTCAACATTATGTCAATGTAGTGACACTAGGGGTTCAGCCTTGGGAGATCAATCACACTGCTTCATATCAGAAAGCTCTCCATGCAGGTGGATCCCCAGAGAATGTCCATTGCCCAGCACGCTTCTCTGGGACAGTTTTCAGATGAGATAGGCACTGTCACAATTCGAACCAAGGACTAGTTATCGAACGGCCCGTGCACAGTTCATGGGTTCATTTGTCTGTGCCACCCTCAATGGCGGGACAGCAAAGGGGTACTCCGGGGTGCCCTTGGTCAAGCATGCCACTGCCGTGTATTTATGTGTGCAGGGTGCTGTCTCCTGGAGAGGCCATCCAAGGCCTCTGTCCAAAGCCTGTAGGTTCTCCTCTTCACTGATAGCAAAGGCATATGGTGCTGCTGGGCAGGCTGTCTCTACCCTCTGTGCCATAGCCATTCTGTAGGTACATTAGGCCAAGGCACTAAAAGAGCTGGAGGATGGTAGTCTGGACCAAGTGCAAATGCAGGAACCGCATATTGTGACTGACCTTGCCCTCCTCAGGGCGCACACAGGGATCTGGTTTAGACCGACTGGGCTTTTGGGTCAACTGGGACAGGAGCTCTGGGAAGAAGCTGTCCTTAGTGCAGAGCATATCTTTTCTCAGGAATGAGTTAGACTCGGTCACCATGACAGAATGCCTTACAAAGAATCATGTCAAATCAATGCTCCTCTTATGGAGTCTCAGACAACCTTAATTCCCACAGGAGATGCAATCCAGCGACAGGTCACGCTCTGTGGAGAGTGGCACCCACATGATCCAGCTCATATGGAACCATTTTCCAAATAGAATTGATGTAGTGACAGTAATTTTGTTAAATGTGACTAGTGTTTCAACTGGTTACAATGAAAAAAATACTAACACTAATATCCTATACTAAACCGAAGGAACTGACAAACTATATAGCACTGATATGGTCTAAGATTGTAAAATACATATTTGACCAGTGTTTCGTGATATAAATCATGCAGGAACAGTAATTGATTATTTATGATTAAGAGCATGAAATCTGTATCTTCATGAAATCTGTATCTTTCAGATATCATGAAATCTGAAATCTGTATCTGGATCTTTATATAACTGTAACCAGTCAGCAGAATGCATAACTTCAAAATTGCAAAAAATCTTCAAAATGGTCACTCTGTAGAAAATATAGAAAATAGACATCATCAGTTTCGAAATGCTGACTGCACACGAACGTACTCCTGTGTCTTATTTTAGAAGAAGGACCGTATTAGGCTCACTCATTCTTTTCTGCAATAACACCGGCGTTTTGCGTTACTATGCTACCGGAAGTAGCGATACACTGCTTCACTTACCGGAAATAGGAAGTGTGATAAAGGTCTATTTGCCCGTTTGCCCCCTCATAGCCTCATCCCTCCCGGGAAAAAAACTAACCCCACTATGGCGACGGCTTGGCTCATTAATGTTAATTGATTTAGCGTGACGTTGACCCAGTATGCCTACTGGATTTGTCGAAAGACTGACGTTGGGCGGTGGTTAGCTAGCGAACCAACGGGTTGTGTTACGTCAAAAGGCTTGGCTCATGAATATCAATTAGCAAGCGTGACTGAACCATTCAGGAAAATTATTAGGGAACGCCAGCACGACCTCGTTAACATTCATGAGGGAAGCCTCCTCCATAGTATGAATTGTAGTATCGCGACCCTCCCAGTCACTCTCCGTTCATCGGCTGTCCTCACCATCCCCTTCGGCGATGATGGCGTGTGTGGAAGCTGCTGATGCGGCGGTGCCCGGGGCCTAACTCACCGGTTACCGAGAAACTCGAGAGACGAGGACGCGCCGTTTGGCTATGCACCTCACCTCTATCAACCGCTTACCGGATCACTGCTATATCTCATGTCAGTCTATTTACTCTGTTTAAACCGAGGAATGAAGTGTTGCAACCATGATGCAAGGTAAATGCACTTTAGGCCCTCATCGCAATGTCATAAAATCTATGGAGCGATATTTATGTAATAAAAGACCAAGCATGACGTCCAAATGCAGACACATGCTTGTTTTGATGCGTGTCTCCTTGAAGCAGCTGACTGATTATGTGTCTCACCTTAGGTTTGCATCCTTGAACTATAGTTGCATATGTATTTATACTGTGACATTATATGGCACTTAAATGTGAGTTTCATGGGGTGAAATGTAAGACTGACCCAGTGAAATAAGAATATGCAACACCTATTTATATCTACCATCAGGATATTTGTGTGCATTCTGTTCTGTGCGTCCACTGTCCTGATTTTAGGTCATTTCATGTCTGAGATTTATTCTCTGTAATTTAATCTGATCATATTGCATCATCCTTGTTTAATTTTATTTGAGTAGTAGATAGTGTGTTTGTAGTAACTCATCTTAATTTCTTCACTTTTAGCCAGGCAGGATTGGGAAATAATTTTTTTTTCAAGGGGTCCTCCAGACTAGGGGCATGATTGGTGAACGCACACACAGAGTAGACAGTGGCACTAAAATCCTAAAGAACTCTTGTATGCCATCATGCCAAGATCTCCATGCTAAAATTTGTCCTGCTTTGCTTGTTAATATTCGCCATGTTCCATGTTCACCATGCCATTTCATAGACCTGAAGGGTGCTTGTTTCTGCAAATAAGTAAATTGATTCATGACACTTGCACTGTAATGGTCACTGCCTATATATATAGAATACTTACATACATATATATAGAATACATAAATACATATATACATATATATATACACACACACACACACACACACACACACACACACACACACTTAATTTCTGTATAATTCATGTTCTGTACCTTGAATTTGTTTTCTAGTCAGTTGCATTGAGCATGTCTCTGCGTTTGTGTTCTTAACTTTGAACACATTAGGTAAACATTAGATGCACATAACTGCATGATTTCATTGCTATTTGGTCATTCAGGTCAAATAATTTTTTTAATTGAGGATTTTTGCAAAAAGAAAACATAGATTTAGTCGTAGTTAGAATAAGGCTAGTGTGAAAGTGTTTTTTCACTATACAATATATTTAACTTTGCAATGTATTTATTTATTACATGTATATTTTAAAATTATTATTACTTTATGCATTTACTACTACATTATAAATATAGTTTAAATAAAAGAAGGATGATATTTATATTTGCTTCTTGATGACAGACATGATTTTTGACAGGTTTAAAAAAACGTACCCGAAAGGCCTTCGGGATACGGAAGAAAGAAAAGGACACTGACTCCACGTGAGTAAGAACAGCCAGTCGTGTGTTTTAGCCACCAGCTCTTCAATATAACTTTGTAGCCTTGGCTCTGTGTAATTTTATCAAGTGAACAAGGGTACAAATACTTTTTGCAGCTCATATCTAACTGACATGGAAAGTGACCCACCATTTTTGTTTACAATATGCATCAGCTTGTCAGTGGGCTGAGATATCTGAGGTCAGAATTAACTGTATACTAAACTTAGTGGGTTTTATTTTTTCAGGGGATCACCAGACAAAGACAAATCTGTAAGTACAGCAAATATAGTTAATAAATTGTGTCTAGAAGCTTACTTTAGATTACCTTTGATACTTCTTATAATAATTCATCGCACATTTTAAATTTCCAGAAAAAAGCTAATGGTGCTCCCAATGGTTTCTATGGTGAGATTGACTGGGATCGATATGTAAGTAAATATTTCTTAATTTTGCATTTGCATCTTTATAGCTAAAGTGAATGTAACGCTTCATCCATTTGTTTCTGTATAACAGAACTCACCTGATATAGATGATGAAGGTTACAGTGTTAAACCCGCAGAGCAAGGGGGAAATATCCTTTCAATCTGTAAACATTTGTCTGAAATCTTTCTCACACTTTTGTTTTTTAATTTATTGAAGACAGCAAAACAAGTTTGTAAAGTATACGTTTGTTGGAGCAACTATAGCTTTAAAAGTTTCTATACATTTTTCTTTAAATGCTTGTATCAATTATATAATTTCTGTTCAATTAAAGTGCCATATTTTATGTTCTATCAGTAAACACACTAGCACAAATGTGTTTTGATAAACCAAAATTCTTGTTTAATTGTCAAATATGGTGATTGCCTTTTCTTATGCAAAAGCATGTATCTCTCAAAGAGCTGAACACTGGTGATGAAATGATGTAATAACTGTAACAAAAGAGTAAAAAGGTGTATTTTCCTGACTAGTGTTGCGTTACTTTTTTGCACTCTTATGCATGTTAATCTTCATACTGGGCAGATGGGATTTGAAACTAGATTTACATATTTTCTAAAGAAAATGTGGCTGTGCAAAACAAGTTGCCACAATCCTGCAGTGATGTGCCAGAGCTCTCAGTTCTATTGCTGAGTGTTTCTGAGTGTTTTTTTACTCTCTTGCTTCTTCTGGAATGTTCTGGGTGGTTGCTAGGGTGTTGTTAGGTGGTCGTTGCCTTGATCCCTAGATATTTCTCAGGTCCTTCCTTTAATATTTCAGTTTTATCTCTCCTGAACAAGCCGCTTAATTTGCAAAAACATTCACTCTTAACGAGACTCACCAGCTCCAAAGGTCGAGACGTTCTGCGCTTCCAGCGAGTCGGAGGGTGAGGAGGAACACAGAAAAAAATTTAAGATCAAGATCAGGCCACTGGGGGCTAACAGTGGCAACTGCACTGTGTCCACTATGGATGAGCTGAAGGCTTCAGTGGGGACCCTGGCCATATCCCCTTCTCCTCTGGTAAGACTCAAAATGATTACACTGCAGGTGTGACATCACTAGTGCTCACACGAGATACTGTTTCATTGTAAAATGTCCTGTGTTTTTTTTTGTTTGTTTTCCTCACACAGAGGAAGAGTCCGGTAAGTGAAGCTGTTGATGTACACTGCTTGTTATAAGCCAGACTCTTCACTTTTGAGTTCACTTGTCATGTATCATATTCATTTATGCTTGTACAGTGAACATCTCATGTGTGTGTATGTGTAAGATTAGACCCCAGAAGGCTCTGAACAGCTGTGGCAGTAATAAGAAGTCAGTTCAAACATGCTTACAGAAATGTAATCAAACCTTTTTTTAACATTATGCACAACATTGCAAATTTTGCACTCACAGTGGCCTCAATTTACAGCTTTGTATGAATTACCTCATTGTAATATTTTGTTTTCACCTTTCAAGTATATATTTTTTCCTTTTAAAAAATAATGTACATTCTGTTTTAATGGATTTTGTGTACGGTGTGTGTGTATTAAACATTATTATTTTGTCCAGTCTTTTGAAATCACATAGAACCAAATTAATTAATTGGTCAAGCCAATATTTTTTTAGCATATCCTATTCAATGTAGTCTGTGCACCAATTCTGTGAATTAGACGTAAGAACAGTCTAGTGTGTCTGTGTGTGAATCAACATGAACCATGAATCCTTCTGAATGTTTTTTTATATATATATTTACATTTAAATTCTTTGTTTTGTGACTTGCTCTCTGACCAGGTCTGTTTTTTCTTCCTTTTGCTGATCGTAGAGGAGAAGTCCAGTAAGTACTCTGTTTATAATTGCAAGAAATATTTAGTTTGTAGTTGTTTCAGCTTATTTTAATGCCTGTGTTGTCTTTTGTTTTAAATAAGTCATCTTGCGGAAATGTGTTGGAAATGTGTAGAGGCCCCCTAGTGGGGGGAGACCTGTAGCTGTATTTATGAAGTTGATAATGTTTCTTGGCAACCGACAAAGCTTTTTGTTTTCCAAATGCAGTAATTTACCTGAATTTGTGCATTATAGTTATTACTGTTATTGTTTTTTTGCCATAACCTGCTTCTGTATTCTTTATTACAGTGCCAGATGAAAAGAAACCTCTCAAGTGAGTAATTTTATCTCCTAAGGACTGGTGTTCCATATAACAATTTTTGAAAGTAATATTAAAGTTGTAATTATAAATACAGAAATGTATTTAAAACATATAAAATTTATAAAATTAAATATTCCAGGTGAGGAGATTGCCAGACCAAGACGATCCACTCCAACACCCACAATGACCCCCGGGCCTGTTTCAGACACACCCAGGTTAATCTGAAATCCTCACAGAACAGTTTATGGTTTTTCACACTTTATTAAATTACTAAATGAAACTTAATTACATGTTGCTGTTTGGAGGTCCTTGGTCTGGTTTAACCTTGTTGTCTTTTTTTGTTTGTTTATTAAAAGAGAAAACAGCTCAGTGTTCTTCGGTCCACCATTTGGAACTAATTTTGAAGCACACAATTCAGAAGGTAAAGATTTTAAATGAAGACTGATTTCAGATAAGTAACAATTGATTAAAAATATTACAGTGATTAATTTTGCTAGGGCTCTTAGCAGTACATTGTGTGACTGTAGACATAACATTTACTGTGACTTTTCTCATGTGGTTGTGGTAGTAGTTAATGTGTAGGCAAAGATAGGCACGTTATTATTTAATATTCAATTTGGTTTTATACTGCCTACACCTAACCCCTGCTTTACCTGCAAATTACTCTAGAAACTATACTAATGGAATTGTAGTATGTTTCTTTTACTGTCAGTATTTCTTATACTGTAAAATATTAATTTTAGTTCACAATTGTATTGTAGGATGTTTATTACTCATGCTAATAATGTCCTCCTGTACCCTAGTGTTCGTGGTTGAGCCAGAGCTGTGGTGTCAGTCTACCCCGCTGTCCACCTCTGTTCTGAGCAGATCCCTCCCTACTGGAGGTACTGGACCTCACAGTCTTTCAGCTCCTGCACGAGAATGTGTCGTCCAAAATGTGCCTGTGTTGGTTGAATATATTATAATACTTAGTAATATTTTTCAGTTGTGGTTAATTATTTATGTCATCTGTCCTTGTAGCTCCGCCTCCACTTCCTCCAAAGAACATTTCCGTCACCCCTCCTGGACGAAGTTCTAGCTCTGTTGAATCCTCTGGTATGTACAGCCGCAAGTTATTATGGAAAAACTAGTTCCATTTTAGGATTGTCTTTAGCAATGTTTCTCAATCAAGGGGCCAGTGTCCACAATGAGGCTTCAGCAGACTTTCAGGGGTGCCTCAAAAAGCATTTAAATAAGCTAAAACAACAACACGTTTGTAGATGTATTAAATTAATACAATACAAGATGTAGTAATACAAGATGTAGTAAGATGTTTCCTAGTGTTTGGTGGGTTTTGTAATAAATATACATCTTTCTAGTTATTTCAAGCTCTAGAAAATTTTATTGGGGAGAAATTGTGAATGGGGCTGGCCTTCAGATATTATTGTGGACAATGGTGGAAACAAAAATGTTGAAAATCACATGTCTGCAGTGGTTACAGTTAGTTCCTTAGCCCTATATCTGATTTTTCAGCATGCATGATGTGTCCTGTTCATTGTTGTTCTTTTTGAGCAGGTTATTATAGTGTGGTTTCCAGTGTCCGAGGAGACAGATCAGGTTCAGCCTATCAGGATGCTCTATTATCAGACCCAGCAGGAGAAGCATCTATACCTGACCTGGACAATGTTTTTGGGCCTGTTGAGACATCTAAGTCTGGATCACATATGGTACAGTGCAGCTGGGTGAGCTTCAGTAAGGACTCCCCTGCCAGACCTCCTCCCCCAGACGAGCCAGCCCCTTCTCCACCACAGTCCTCTTCCCCTGCGGACTCGCCCTCAACCTCGCCTGTCAACCTTTCGCCTCCTTCCTTATCACCTCCACCCCTCCACACAATCCCACCTCCAGATTCTCCTCCACCACCTCCACCCTCAGACTCACCTCTGAGTCCGCTTCCCCTGCCCTCCTGCTTTCAGCTCCCTGAGGTGGGTCTTGGTCAAGAGACCCCTGTTACTCCCTCCAGCCCTGAGCTGTCCTTCCTACCAGCAGACCACCCATTACATGGGGCCATATCTTCCTCTCTTAACCTGAGAGACGATAACAGAAGAACCCCAGAGTTGCCTGGGATGAGAGGGGAGTGTGCTGTGTTTAGAACATCTCCTAAAGACATTGGAGCAGGAGGCTTCAGGGAAACCCCACCTCCACTGCCTCCTCCAACTTACAGGAGTGTGGTGGGCTCCCCAGGACTCAGCAGTGGTAAGCTATTGGCTATTAGATGGGTATGCAATACTAAATTCACTTTTCCCATCGATTCATTCACATTAAAATACAAGGAAGGTTTTAGTTTACAATATGTGCAGAGTTTTAAAGTGCTAACATTTGCATCTGTAGACCTCGTCTTAAGCTGGCCTAGCACTTGTCTCAACTGCCAGTCATGATTCACTGGCTTTGTGCAACTTCCAGGAGTTAAACTACACAGGTTTTCTCCAGGCCAGCTAGAAACTGAAGCTGCATCCGAAATTGTCACTTCTATACTACACTTCCAGTATGTGAAACCTTAGCATGCAAAAATCTGTAGGTGAGAAATACCCAGATGGTCTACTGCTTCCTGCAGACTTTTAAGTTTGCATTGGTTGGACACTATCCTGTGAGACCACAGGAGCTGAGGAGCACCAGATTCAAAAAGTTTATTTAGTATACTAAAAAAATGTCATTTTCAAATTTTGCATTATTCTGTCTGTCTGTCTATGAGAGTGAATCTGTTGCTTTTACCTTTTATTTTATCTAATAGTCACTCTGTTTATTTAATAGTAAAGATGGCCTCAGTGCTGTTTTTGAAATGTGAAGCCCATCCAGGTACTTCTCTAACAGATATCATACAGTAATGGTTCCTGTGCTCTTAGGACCGTCCTCTCCTGCCCGTGCTGGCACGCCACTCTCTGCTGGCAGCCCCATCCCGCCTCTACCACCAAGACCATCTTCAAGACCTAAACTACCACCCGGAAAACCAAGTCTGGCAGATCTGGTATGACTGCAGTATTGTGTTTCTGTATTTATGGGCTATGTAGAACAAATGATAGCAAAAAAAGAAACTGTGTATGTATCCACTACATGCCCTTCACTGTCATCTTTCAGTGTTATGTATGTAGTTACTATACAATCAT
>JAZGTK010019732.1:0-11271 GCA_036877625.1 Ambastaia sidthimunki
TAGCCATTGTCACCTTGAGTGCTTTGAAAAGCATTACTCATTTTTAAGTTGGAAAAATAATTATTGTAAAATAAGCATAAATAAATTAAAACCCAAATAAATACTTAGGTTGACGAAACGATTTATCATGCCAACGATTAAATC
The DNA here is from genome assembly GCA_036877625.1 of Ambastaia sidthimunki. Classification (NCBI taxonomy): domain Eukaryota; kingdom Metazoa; phylum Chordata; class Actinopteri; order Cypriniformes; family Botiidae; genus Ambastaia; species Ambastaia sidthimunki. Next base: position 145 of record JAZGTK010019732.1, read on the forward strand.
AACCAATCAGAAATCAAGCTGACATCATGGTGGACTCCCAATTATTTGCAGCAAACTAAAGATGCAATAGCAAATTTGAGTAGAAACTCAAACAGTACAGCAACTTGGCGACCTTCCAGCGATATAATTGCCGCCACTGTGAGCATAGCACACTGGATAAAAGGATAGCACATCACATTGTTGGTATCACACTGCTGTATGACCTACAGTAACATTAATTCAACACACATCCAGCCAGTTATTAGCCTGTGGGCAGAGATTCATAAATAATCAAAGGCTTTTCACATGCTGAGATCAGTAAATCAGCACATAAGAGCTCACCTGTGGTACTGCGCCTGAAGGAACTGAAATTCTTCTTTAATGCGGTCCAAAGTCTCCAGAACCGTGAACTTAAATGACTGGCCAGGCTGCAGAGGGACCTACGGAGAGAGAGAGAGAGCGAGAAAGAGAGAGAGAGAAAGTGGTGGCTTATTAAATCAGTAAATAACCATCATTCTGCGCTGGAGGTTTGTTCTAAGAAAATTAATGTATCACAACTGACTTGTTCAAATTAAATTAAAAAATACGCCCACCTTGTTATCTAGTGGCCTCACTGTGAATTTAAGTGTACGAATACTCATCTTTTGAAAGGGAAAGACAGAAAATTTCATGACAACATGTTTTTCAATAACTCATCTCAGAGAAAATAATGTAGGAACATGAAAATGCCCTTTCTCTTATTACTGTATAACCAGGACAAAATACTGAACAGTACATTCTAACAAACATCCTTTAACTGTGAAACACACAGATGGAGAAAGTAATATGTTTTTGGGATGACACAAGACTGAGTTAATCATGCTAGAATTGTTTATTTTGAGTGCACTGTTCCTTTAAAGGGTATCAACAGTACAAGCCTTTTGGTGGGAGAAGAAAAATCATTTTCTTTCTGTTAAAAAAAAATCGATCTGGCCCACATCTAATTACTGATCCTTTATCATAGTAATCTGGGCATGATTTCGGTATTAAAAGCAACACATATTTTTAAGGTTACACTGAAGGAAGGTTTTGAATGTTTTTCTTAAAGGAAATTTTAGGGAAACGTTCCTACAGTCTAAAATAGTTAGCTGGGTAGCCCTTAACATTAACCCTTGATAGCAGCAAGTGCAGTTCCTACAGAACCAATTACCATCATGAACCATTAGAACCAAACAGAACCATTAGACCTTATGAAACTCTTGCTGTATGTCAGTGTGAGGAACTAATCTCCATAATAACTGGAGCTACGCCAGATTCTCATCTCATGATCGTATCATTAATCTCAGATCAGCAGCATGAGTCCTGCTGCAGGGAATCTGTACTGGCAGAAATCCACAGACAGATTTCCGAAGAATTCCATTCGTGACATTTATAAAATTCCAAATGTTGGTTTATTTGGGTTATTTTAATGGCATTTTCGGTATCAATGCAATACTCTCCATTTTTTTTTAAAACACATTTTACCATATTTAAATAAATTCCACGCATTTCCCCCCACAACCAGAGCAGGAAATGAGAAAACGGCACAGATTTAATGTGGGACCAGTTTTAAGTAAAATGTCAAGCAAAGCTCTACGTGCTTTAACGTGATCATACTGTACCCTTATCTATTTCTCCTCCTCATTAAAACCCAAAGTCCTTTCCATTGCTATTTTTAAACACGTTTCCTGTGTGTCAGCTGTTTCCCAAAATGGCCGCCTTTGTCTTGCCCTCCTCTGGGCTTTCCATTCTCGGCCGTTCTCTCTCTGAAACGTGATGTCCGGCCATCGGCTGAAGATTGGCGGTTTCAGTGTGAGCTTCATTAGTCTAGACAAGCAAAATTCAATTAAATTTCAATTAGGCTAACGGTAGAGGTCAGACGCTCTGTGAGCTTTTGAGTAATTAAGCTGCAGGCGCACAGCTGACTGGATGAGTTCAGTACATACACCACACTGAGTGTGTGTGTGAGGGGGGAGGCTATCATTGTATCTTTGTATCCCCCCATTCATTTCAATGTGTGTGTGTGTGTGTACAGTAACTATATCCTAAACAACATGGAAACCACTTGGGTCTGGATTTATTGGAGCACAGAAGAGCACTGTGGATTTCCACATCAACAGTTATCCAAAATATTATGATGACAAATCAAACGTTATGGGAATAATATTGCTTTAACTCTGGAAGACTTCCATGGATAATTGTAGATCTTTACATTTTATTAGGAAAATGTGAATGGTCTTAGCCTGTCCAAATACTGTATATTCCGCCACAATGCTAGTAGGTAAGCTACTGTTACTAGGGAGCTCCTGGATGGTTAACTAGGCATTTCTAGGTTAATGTTTCCTGACTCCCTGGTCTCTGCAAGGTGAAGTCTGTGACTCCAATTGCTTAGTAAACTACTTCTTCAGCCTGTCTGTAGGTTATTAAGACAAAATAGAACTGATGGCTGGGTCACACTGTCCCAACAAAAGGTTCTGATATTAGAATGTTGGTAAATATAACGTTTTTCACACTATTTCAGAGTTTTGGTGTTTTGTTGGGGCAGTGTGAACTAGCCTTTAGGGTAACCTTTAACCCTAAATTTGACCAGTAGTAACAGTGATAATTGTCTTAGCAAGAAATGGTAAAACTGGTAATTTATCATTACAACAGAATCTCTTTCATTGCTTAATTTATCAGAAGTGAATTAAAAAAAAATTCTAAGATGGTGCCATGATGGACAACGGATAGTAGGTGTATAAAAATTTTGAGGTTAACAACATACAAACACAAACACACACAAACACATGGAGGAAACCCAGGTTACAGCATCTGTTTAGACACTGTGTGTCAGACAGGAGGAGCGGGAATCCTGAAATCCAAAACTGATCCTGTTAATCTGGCCGAGTGGGAATGAGGCTCGCTGAGGCACAGACAGCTAGCCATGTGGTACAGCGCCTAGTCAATCACAATTCAGACGAGTCACAGCAGGCTAGCCTAGAATTACTGGAGATTATCTTCTGACGGAGGTCAAAGGGGGAGAGGGAGAGACGACCAGATCCCATAACAATGGTGGGAAATGAAATCTCTCCCAATCGCCTACTGATCACGCCTGGAGTTGCTATTTTGGACACGTGGTTTTAAAATAGGTCTGAGGGAGAAGCGAGAGAAAGAGAGAGAGAGAGAGAGACACGTTATAAGAGAAACAGTGACAGTTTCCATAATGTCCAAGGAATGGTTTTATGCATACTTGCAGGCTGGCTGAATTTAAAAAAAGGAGAGGACAAAAAAAACCCAAGAAAAATTAAAGAAAGAAAATGAGAAAAAGACACTGAAAGAAAGAATCAACGAACAAAAGAAATAAAACAACAGAAAAAAATGAAATAAGTATTACTGAATAAAGGCAAAAGAACAGGCTGAAGAAAATGAAAGGAGTGAAAGAGCAAAAAGACAGCACAAAAAGAAAGAAGTAACATTAGTGAAAGGCAGAGAAAAATAGAAAGAGTGACAGAATAAAAACAAAAGAGCCAAAATAAAAGAAATAGCAAAAGGTAAAAAAGTACGAAAGAACAAAAAAGCAAAGTCTCTCCTAGTCGCCAGCTCTGATCGTCTCTTCTATCATGGCTGGAGTTGCTATTTTGGACACAGTGTTTTAAATCGACTCGAGGGGGAAAGAGAGACAGAGAGACGTGAGGAGAGAAGAGCTGACAGCTTCCGAGATGTCTACCGAACAGTTTTCCGCTTGCATCCTTGCAGACAGGCTGCGGATAGAGACATCTATGAAATAATCATCCGCTGGTGAAATATTTAGTGCAAAAAGGCACATGAATAGATGAGGTACACCGGAGAGTGGGTGGAAAGGAGGTGTCAGTATGATCTCAGGGGGACTTGACTGAATGCGTGTTCTTGCTCTCTAAAAAAACTCATCTCTCTTTTCTGGCCAGTTCTGCAAGGCTGATCACAGCCTTATCTGCAAATAACTACTGGAATTCCCAGGACCGAACCGTTTCTAGTTGTTAAGAGTTTAGCAGACACACCTCAGTGAAGGTTTGGTTACCGAGGTGTGAGTGTTGGGTTGTATCTTCTGTCACAACCTCATTAAACCATCGGAGAGACCATCCCTCACTTTTGCCCTTCATATCAGAAGCTTTTAAAGATTTTAAACCCCACTGAATGCTGGAAAGTCGGGTGACTGCACAGACTATTTTGGAGAGCTACTGACAATGAGGCTCTGGAGTGGCTCATTTTAGCATGGAGGCTCCCATTGTGAGGTAGAACGAAAGCCATCGCCGTCCAATACTGGATTAGAAATTGTGGATTGGCAGGCGGAGGAAGCAGCTTTTATACTTTACACAGAAAATCAGCAATGATTTGGCCTGTGCTGAAGAAAGAAAGAAAGAAAGAAAGAAAGAAAGAGAGAGAGAGAGAGAGAGAGAGAGACAAAAAGAATGTAGAGGCACCATGGTACAGTGGTGGTATCACATAATTCAATTTCAATTAATCCTATGATTTTACATGATACCATGATATTAGTACATGTCCACAATAGACGGAAAATTTGCTTTTAGAAAAGACATAAAATATGACATTATCCTGATTACAAGTGAAAGAAAGATAAGTGGAATACTGTGGGAAAATATAATACTAGAAACCAAATGGATTAATGCCCAAATGGGGCCAGAATTTAAAACAAAGCAGTTAGTTAAAAAAAAAGAATAAAGAAAGAAAGAAAGATCAGCTCATTAAAGGAACATATGCGTATTTTGCGGCCAAGAATTTGGCAACGATTTTTGCCCGGCCACATCAGTGAAACAGAAAACTGGCTTTCTCTCTCAAAAACACACACACACACACACACAACAAATTCAAGACTTTAAAATCCATTTATATAAACGATTATAATCAGATGTGTGGTCATCTAAAGTTTAGAGGCAAATGTGATTTGAACTGACATCCCTCACTAATAACTGAAGCAGACACAATGTTTCCAGTATCAACTTATTTGTCTGCCCACACAGAAATGCTGCGTGATCCTGCACAATCACAGCCAATCAGAACATATCTGATGTATAATATACAACTGTGCGGATTGGGACATTGGACCAATGAGATTTCACTGTGGGCGGGGCTACCCTGCTCGCTGCTTAAATAGAAACAAAGTGTGCTGTCACTTGTCACAGTCTTGGCTGTTATATTAAATGTCACACAGAGAGGTTGTATCAGCCAGCCAATAAGATTTACCGCACTGGTCAGCCAATCAGATAACTGTTTTTCTAAATTAATCAAGCCATGAGCCAGGGTATCGAAATAAACTCTCCTTAAATGCAATCTGAAAACAACATACACAAACAGCTGTCTCTACAAAAGACCCATAAATCTATTCGGTGCAAACACAGGTACTATTAATGACAGAACAAAGACAAATATCTCTCATGCAAACGTGCTGTACAGAGGGTAACAGACACAAATTTAACACCCTGTTATTTGTATCAGGTTTCTCGAACCTCTGGTCATGTCAAACCATCCTAAGACCACCTACAGAGACAAGGGGTCTCATTTCTCACACCTTACAAATAACATTTGTGGACTTCCCTCCCTTTTACACTGATTGAGGACAAACCTCACTCTATTTTTGCCAGTAGAGCACAATCAATAGAACTGATCTAAGATCAGTCCTTAAACCACCATCCTATAACACAATCACCTCTATAACTATTGTTTCTCACAGAGCATTCTTGGAAGTTTGTGTTCCATAACTATCGGAAACTGAAGGTGTGGCTGCCACGGATTATGAGCTTTCCCAGATCAGCGTTTTTTTATTGTTATTGTTTTTGGCTCGGAAGCACAGAGCGCAGTTATCCCTCTCTTATCCACCCCCCCACCCCGCAAACCCAATCCCCCTGCTTCAGATAACGCAAACCACAAAAATCCAGTGGAACCAATTACCAGTCCTTCTGATGCTGTTTGCCTTGCAAATCGGGTCTTAACCCTTTCACTGGGCAGGTACGCATTGAATCCGACACATGCGGACACACATATGTGTACAGAAAGTTAAAATAAACAATTTATTCTGGAAGGGCTATTACATCACAGTTAGAATTTCATACTAATAGCCTCTATTTGATTTGCACCAGATGGCGTCTGTCTTGCACTTAAAGTGAATGAAAAACCTTGGCTGTTAGACTAGACTTTACCTGATTTATTTGACATTGAATAAAATTTGTTTTTGCCTAAAGGGTGCAACACAAAAAAACTAAGCTTGTTCGTCAAAGAAAACATGAGTGGCGCGGACCTGTGCAAAACTCACAGCTAGGATTCTGAGGTGTTGTGGATGGCCAGGACATTGTTATAAGGTTGATATTTATGTTCTTGTTAGTTGCTTATTGGACCAAGAGTCCAGGACTCAATATTCTTGATGATATTCTGATCCCCAGATATGGCTTATGTCTGTTTTTCAGGGCAAGTCTGAGGGATTTTTTTGCCTGCCATAACAAGAGCAACTTACAAGAGTTTGTTCTAACCATGCATTTCCTACTAACACAATTCACACACATCTAAAAAGTTACAAAACAAAAAACATTCTCACACCTTTTACGTCGTAGATCATATTTCACAGACCACGGGGGTAAAAATAAAACCTGGCCGCAGTTTTTATTGGTGCTTTGGTTTGTTCAGTGTATCATTACGAAACACATTTTCACACTCTGACTGGGAATCTCAGGACTTCTGTTCGGTTTAAGGAGAATTCTGAGTTAAACGCAAGTTAATCTTCATTGAAGGCATTTGTGGAATTCTGTTGATTAGCACTACAAAATCATTTTGACTCGTACACAGTTTGTAAAAACAGTTATGACAGTTCATGCACTAACAAGCCACACAAAAAAATGCCTTGGTCATATTTCATACCCAAATTGTCAATCAATGTAAAATAGCCTTCCTTTATTTTATGTAACATTTAATTTGATTTTGGGATGAAATACAACCTGTACATTTCTTGACAGTCTGGTAATGGTTGCTTATAAATGGACTTTTGAACAATTTTTTTGCTTGTTTTTACAAACTGAGGTACTAGTTGAAATAAATCCCTGAGGTAACTGATAGCATGCCAAAGACGCTTAACTTGTATTTAACCCAGAATATAGATTAGAAGGAAGGGCTCTTGCTAACCTAAATTTATTTTTATCAAATAAACAACAACGTGAACAATTCAAGCATACAAAAATACACACTAAAACAGCCCCAAGAAACCTTTTATTTATTCATATGGTGGTTAATGTCTTATGCCATCATATAACATACAATAGTTTGGCTGTAATGTTGAACCACATTTAAAACCTGCTGCAATGTAGATACTTTGAATTCTCATCAAACTTCAATCAGTTGACTGACCTATTTATCTAAAACGGAATACAGACAACAAATAAACATACCACTGTCAGCCCCTTACAACCCCACCCCCACACACACACTTTACAGTAAACCACTCCAAATTTGCCCAAACACACCGCACTATGGCATCTATTAGAGGGGGTGTTAAAAAGATTTATTACACAAACTAATACACCACACACTGTATTCAATTCCTCCCACACAACTTTCTATCAACTGACCTCTCAGAGCACCTGGGTGCAGCTGAAAGTGTGTGTGTGACTGTGTACGTGCAACTAAAAGTCTACGTAGACATCTCTCTTACATCCAATTGCTTCATCTGTTCATTTGTCTTCTAACAGCGAGAACATGGGAAAACAAGAAAGCGCAGCACACTTACCGGGTGTCTACCCTGCGGGTACATGGTCACCGGAGGGATGCCGGCTTTGGGTTTGACGGCCAACACACTCCCCTGACCCTCTGCACCCCTGAGTCCCCAAACCGCAGGGGACAGAGCCCCAGATCAAGTTCTGGCACTGGCAGCCTGGCTCTGCCCTTTTCAAGCCCGGATCCGATGCAGAAAAAGACTGTCAGTGCATTAAACAAGGGGTACTCGTAAAACAGATCCCCTTACTCACACTTGGACTGAATTTCCCCCCAGAATTCCTTGGGGTGACGTCCAGTCTTAGAGTCTCTTTACTGACTGTGTTTTGTTGCTTGACAGCTCAGGAGCAGCAGGGAATTCCGAAGAATGACGTCCAACTGTCTCCAATCTTGTTCTTCTTCAAATGTCCCCAACAAGCTATAAAAACAAACACGTACCTCCATTCGAATGTGCCACAGTCTTCCAACCTTGTTCCTCTTGTAACACTGCCTTGAAACTAAAAGATCTTCTTAGCTGTGGTCTACAAAGACGAGGGAGGGAATGGAACAAGCTTTGTTTTTAATCTAAATCTAGAGAGGAAGAAAAAACACACAGGAAGGCAAGAAAGAACAGCAGGTCACTGAAAGATCCAGCAGGCTTTTCAGCAGCGAGCCCTAGACTGTAATATATTGTGCCTGTTGGCTTCAACACAAACACGACAAGCTCAAGCTCAGCCTGCTCAAGCTGCTCTTAAGGTGGACTGGATGATATCGATAGTAGATACTGTAGACTGAGACAGAGCTTTGCAGCTGGAGGAAATAGATACCGGTATACATGTACAATGAATGATACTGTACATAATTCTTGTATATGGTTAACAGCCTTTACATTACTGTCATTATACAAATAAACTTATATGAAAAGACAAAAAACTAAATCAGGTCTTTGTAATATCTTAATTGCTTTATCTAGAACAGTCTCCAACAAAGTTCACAGACCTGCAGAGTTTGGCTTCAGCCCTAATTAAACACACTTGAACCAGCTAATTAAGGTCTTTGGAACTTTTGGGAACATCCAGGCAGGTGTGCTAGAGCTAAACTCTGCAGGACTGTGGACCTCCAGCAACATGGGTTGGAGACCTCTGCCCTAGAATGAGATTAAAGAAACTGCAAATTGACATCTTTTATATGTCCATTTTACTGTTTTCTCCTGACCAGTACTCTCACACATATATTACTTAGATTAAAGAGATCTCAACAATTTCAAACTGTGCTTACATTTGTTTCCATCTCAGACACCAAATTAAAAATTTCAATATAAACTCAAACATTTCTCATCAAAATTAAAAAATCCAATATTCCAAAACATATGAAGAGTGGCATCCACAAAGAGTTTCACAAACTGACCAATGAATTTATATGACTTCTGTAAACCTTTAAGATTAATGGATATTTGGAAAATCATTTTATAGAGATTGCACTCTCAAAGAGCAATTTTCAGCCCATCACATACTGTGACTGACTGTGAAAAGTTTGTCTCATTGTGTTTGTGATTTTTAAAAACTTTTAAGAGAAATACCTAAAACAAAGTTGATATTTAAAAGAACAATGATTGAGATCTCTAGAAATCTCCTGAGATTTAACAGAGCAATAAACTCTGCCTCTGGTGAAAAAAAGTGGAAAAACAAAGAGATGAAGGAAGATGAGAAATGATTCAATTTGTCAGCAATTCCATGAAATCAGTGTGTGTATCCAACCTAGTATTTCTTCCTGTGCTGCAGATAGAGAAGCATTTATCCTGTCTTTAAGAAACAAAGTGGCAAATTTCTTTAACAAAGAAAAGTGGCAAAACAACAACACTTAGCAACAGAAATTGATTTATCAGACCAAGTTCACTTGTTTGTTCATTTGTCTGCAAACAGACATCACTTCATTATAGTGTATTTTTGGTAACCCAGGCCACCTTCTACTTAATTTTGTGTTATACCAGTCCATGGGTCTCATTTCTCCATCAATTTCGTTTTCCTTAATTCCCTGACTTGATCTCCGAGGCATTCCCTGTTATTCATCCATCAGTCTCAACACCTCAGGTCAGGGATTGTCGTAGTCTCTGTTATCTAATTGTGAGGATTAAGCAGGTAATTATTCACATGACTCTCTCCCTTTCAACCCTTACTGATGCGTGATAATGACTCTGACTGAGAACAAACAGCCATCACTGAGATGACAGATGCAGAAGGTCTGAAACATGATCTTTTTTAAACTGGTCATGTATCTGTGCTTGTGAGCAACAGGAAGGTCAGCAGGTCAAAATGTGCTGGAACACAGTAAAGGAAATGTCACGTCATATGGCGTTAAAAACACAGAAATTAATCCAATGGAAAAAAATATGAATTAGAACAGAAAGAAACTTACAAAATGTTCCATGTAAAACTCAAATATAAATGGGAAAATCTTACCGTTAGAATCCATTAATTTATCCATCAATTAACCCAGGAAATATTTGTGCCATTACTGTTTCATTACAGCCCTAAAAATAAGCATGATGCAATTTTAATGGGCTTGTCATTCATAAGGTGTGTGTACCTGAAAGAACACATTCGTCCATAATCAATTCAGTTCAGCGACCATCATGACTTCATTCACATTCACATCTGATCAGAATAAGCATCAGTGGAGATCAGTTCCCATTTAAAGTGGTTTAATAATAGCCCAAATAACTGCAGAAAGCAGATTATGAACAAGGTAGGTTAGATGATCAGAAATATCATGGAGTAACTTGCTATACTCCATCTAAAACTATTTTAAACAACATTTTTTTACATTTTTATAATGGTTATTACATTCTTTTATATGAACTTCTTAAATACAAGCCTGCAGGGAATATTTGTGCTTTAATAAAAACTGTCCCTCAACATTACTGTGAGTGAACTGCAAGAAGCTACTAGTGATTAAATAAAAAATATGCAAAATAAAGCACTTATACATGCATATTATCTTAAACAAAATCTTTAAAAAATCATATATTATAAACTGGACCTGATAAAGACATTGACACATGCTGACCACACAACTGATCTGAGAACTTTCTGGTCTTATGTTTACCTGAAACGACGCTGAAAGCGATGTTAATAAGCTCAACCCTGTCGACAAACCATTTGTATTTCTATTTCTACTACTTATTCGTTCGTATTTTACACATAAAAGACGTTATATCAATATTAACACAGTGAATTTACCGCGATAAGATTTACCTCAGTTTACATTTCGCCAAACCACCTTAAAAGCTCGCGGCTGTCGAGAACTCTCCAACCTCACTCTGATTGGACACAATGAATCATCCGCTAAAGCCAATAAAATCGTCGGGAACCCACGTTGGAGCTTGACATCACACGGTATAACGGACCAATCGTGCGGTTG
>JAZGTK010019733.1:0-11271 GCA_036877625.1 Ambastaia sidthimunki
CGCTCTCTCTCTCTCTCTCAGGACAACAGAAGTGTGAGTTCTCCCGCTGGTGTGGAGGACAGTGCAAAACAGGACCTCTCCACCTCAGCCAATCCCCAAACTCAGAGAGAGAGAGAGAGAGAGAGAGAATGCTTACATTTGTATAAATTACCTTGTGCAAAAAAGAAAGCCAAGGTCAGCTAGTGGTTATCATTCATCCTGTGTGTTTGTAACTGGATTTCTGTGTGTGTCTGTCTGTCTGTCTGTGTGTAACTGAATTTCTGTGTGTGTGTGTGTGTGTGTTCTGTCACTCTCGCTGCAGTCAGGCCTGTGACAGACGCTGCTGGTGTCTGGTGTCTATTAAACATCACAGGAGGAGCGAGTGGATAATTAAAGTCCATTACAGATGCTTTCAGATACATTCATACCTGAGGCTGTAACTGCTGTGTGTCCGTCATTAAGACTCTGATTAAAATAAAATCTGCCGTGAGTGTCGCAGTGTTTCGTTTTCTTAAACCTTAATCATCCACAAACTGAGATTTATCTTAAAGCCATAGATACACAAAAAATGCTTAATTATGAATTCTGATGCTAATATTTGTAATATTACCAGATATCACTGAGATAAACACACCCAGACAACAGGGAACATTCTCAGAATGGTTCTGATATATGATTAACATTCTGCTAATGTTACTGCTTGAACGTTTTTGATAACTTTGACAGGATATTTACAGAACGTTAGCCAATCTTCTGAGAACGTTCTCTCTTAGCTGGGATACCATCCGTTTGTCTTTTTACCAAAAATCTCTCTCTTGGTTCAGAAATCCATTGCAAACTTGGAAGCACTGTTTGTTTGTTTGGGTGTGTTTTGGGCCAGGTGGACATTTGGAAGATAAATGGCTTCTGTGGGAATCCAACATTAGACTGAAGTACAATTTTGTGACCTTGAAAAAGCAAATACACAGATTCACAGAGGAAAGCTTACCCTCATTGCCTGAATGCTTCACAGGACCCAAATAGGTGTCTTTCCAAATGCCTGCACCTGCTGTGATTCCGAGCTCTTATAATATGAAGCTTACGCTGGCTTTATGCAACACTGCATGAGTGAATGGCGTCTTCCTGCAGATTAAAATTAACACAAAGACTAAAAATAATTTTAGGAGAACTGCTGAGAAAAAAACAATTTGAATACAGGCAAAATATTATGCATGCAGTAAAATATTTTTATCTTGTTTTCACTCTAAAAGGCTCATTTAAATATCAGATATCCATCTTATCTTCTCATTACCGACAGGGAAATTTGCATAATCGATGTCTGAATTTCTCGTCTGAGCATATTTAGACGTCTTGTGTCGTGACTCACCAAAACAAAATCTAACGCTTTAGAACTCTATTCCAGAATTTTCTACTCAGTTCTGTTAATTTGCAGAGCAAATGGCATGTGTCTAATGAGAATTAGTCAGTGGATATTTCTGGCAATGCAAAAACATTCTTGGAAGGTTCTTGGAACATTCAAAAGTCCAGGTTTTTAGATGTTGCAAAAATGTTGTTGCTTGGTTGAAAGAACATTATTGCATTTTGTGAACTCTGTAACTTCTTTAACGTTCCACTAACAACTTAAGAAAAACGTTTTTAAATGATATACATAATATATAATGTTCATATATGATATAAAGAAAAGTTCAATTACATTACTGCAAGAACGCTTTTAATAACTTTGAGAGATCTTTTACAAAACATTAGCCAACATTTTGAAAACGTTCCCAGTTGGCTGGGTATGAGCTTTGAGGTATCATTGGTCAAACATTAGGTCAAATAGTTTAAACATTTCTCTCTTCACTCTCTGATATATTTTGTTTATTGCTTTGAATAAAGCTATCACCAAAAAAACATTTTCACCTTCTGGTACGATTCATCCTTGAAGTGTGATTTATGTTTTCTTAGCTTCACTCAAAGCTTTCAGAAACAACTGCTCAAGAGAAACAGATGGTCTTTTATATAATGAGATTTTGTCAGAAAACATCTAAATTTCCTGGAAATCAGGTTTCCTCATCTCGATTGTGACTGCCGTGTATTCTATTTATACATACACTGTCTGATGGCCATGAATTCCCCGTATGATCAGTAGACATTAATAAAGATCTTGAAGAAACACGAGGATACAATGAAAAATATTAAAGAGAGAGAGAGAGTTTTCTCTTTAATAACAGCTGCTCTCCTCTTCTGTGGGCAGCCTGTGGTCATGACATAAAAATGTTCATATCCAGACACTATAATAACACAGATGCCATAAACACACACAGACTTCTCATGAGCATAAACGCGTTACTGAGGATGATGGCAGAAAAACCTTCTTCTGTCTGCTGTGCTTCTGTGACGAGGGCTTTACTGAGTCCCTTCATATGTATTGGCCGTTCAATAATCCTGACAGGTAGAATTTGTCTGGTTTTGAAATACAGCTCTGAGCTGTCCACAGCCCCACCGTCCTGAGTCGGGTGGGATTATGACCCCTGAACGCCCGGGATAAACGTTGAATCTCTTTCTGCTCTACAGCCCCTCTCAAGATTTGGTTGACATTTACCACCACACGCTAAGAAACAGACGACAGGCTGTTCAAATAAAACAAACCCGTGATATGCCGAGCTGACAGGTCACACACAGCAACAAACAAATGCAAACATCGGCTGCGTCACAATTCACATACTGTCTGTACTATATAGTGTGAGATTAGGGTTAGTGTGTCTCAAATAATAGTATGTTAAAAATACAACACCAAATGTGCTTAGAACCTTTCCAGTGGATGCATACTTTCAATCTTTTATGAAATACCGCATGTGAAATGTATTTATGGCCTGACAGATATCACTGAATCAATGCTCTGACAATCTCACTCAAATAAACCGTTCCAGCTAACGTTAAGATGTCAGAAAGTTTCCCTAATATTTCCATTAAGTAACAAAAACACTAAAAATGTTATTTTGAGGGTTCTAGGAACATTTAAAACATCCAGTTTTTAGATGTTACTGCTTGATTTTTAAAACTTTTAAAAACATTTGACTAACTACTTAAGAATAACATTTTTAGATTTATAATATATAAAGTTAAATAAATGTTCTCCTAATGTTATTGCAAGAACTTTTTGATAACAGAGAATTTTTAAAGAACGTTAGCCAACGTTCTGAGAATGTTCCCTGTTAGCTGGGCTTGTGTGAAGGCTGCATAGATGAGATGTTAGTGATGAACTGTTTGGTCCTGCAGCATCGTGATCACACCCGCGCATGATTTCCTGCATAATTGATTTTTAATCCCTTAATGGAAAGTAAATTGCATGAGGAAAATGCGCTGGAGCTGCAACCCAGCCAAGCGTGAGAGACACAGAGCGCAGGAGAGAACGAGAGGCACGCGACTGAGGAACATGCATAAAGAATATAATCAGTTGAGTATCGTGGCATTAAATCTGATTGGTGGAAAACATGCCAGTCATGGATGGGCGGGACTTAGTTGCAAGTGCTTTTTTAAATATCTCTCTCTCTTTCTTTCTCATTCATTCTCTTTTTTCTTTTCTCCAGCCTGCATGTATTTGCATACCATTAAACCAGATTACAGGCAGATGAATTTAATAAATCAATGTTATAAAATGTTAATGAGGTTGATTTTGTTGAAACTGCAGTATTAAATATCTGGCCACCTAAATCTGCACTTCCCAAAATAATCCCCAGTTAGTCCTTCTGGCTGCAGGATAGATTAAATCTGATAAACATTGTCAGAAAATGACTGTGTGAGAATAATGAAGTCATTTGGCAATCAAAATGAAGTCATTGGAAGTCAATTCTCTTCTTCATCCGTAACAAAAGGTTTTGTGGTTTAGGTCTGTCGTGTGTTACATGTGACGGCAAGCACAGCTGTGTGTTGTGAAAGAGCTCTTAAATGCAAACCTCTCGACAGACGCTTTTATCTCTTAAACCGCCATCGGCACAGACAACAGAAGTAATTCTAGGCAGCAACTTCAGCATGAAATGAAGCATTATTGATTTTAATATAATGACCTCTCGGGACTTTTCATTAGCATCTGCTGTTCTTCTTCTGGTGTGTTCTAACAGCCCTGATGAGTTTCAACAGCTGAAACTCAAGGACGTTTCTGAGCGGGACGAAGGTTTTTATTGCATCCACTGAAAATGGATATTTAACAAATGGTTGAACACAATTTTATGTGGCTGAAGGCTGTGGAACATAGAGCACAAAACTCGTATTGCTCATAGCTACTGTGGGCTGGAAATGCACCTGGAAAGGCCACAAACATTGGCATGTTTTTTCTTTCATAGGTTTGTCAGTGTCATGTTTGTTTTTTTTAAATGCTTTTTTCTTAAAAAAATGTAAAACCGTTAAGAAGTAGCAGCAGTTTTTATTAGGGAATAACAAAAATCAAGTATTCCAACGAGAGACATATAAAATATCTTCTTTTGTGTTCAGCAGAAGAATTAAAAATTCATACAGGTTTGGGATGACACGAGAGAGAGTAAACGATGGAAAATTCATTTTTGGGTGAACTGTTCCTTTAAGGGTTGGACGCTAACCCACAGAAATTAATTTATGTGAAGAATACTGGGAAAGCCTGTGAGAAAGAGCCTAGAGTGTGTGTGTGTGTGTGTGTGTTAGGGTGAGAAAGGGCGAGACTTGAGTTCTCACCAAGGCCAAATCTGCCAGGCCTCACGTCACTCTCTGTGTCTGAGGAAGATAAATGGGTCTTGCTTCAAAACACTGAGCTGGAGAGAAAGATAGAAAGAGCGAGACAGAGAGAGAGAGGGAGAGCCAGGCAGCAAAGAGAGGAACAGAGTCAGGAAGTGAAAGCGAGCGAGTGAGATAAAGAGAGAGACACCTTGCAGGTGCGAGTGTTTGACTCTTTGACTGGTGAGGGAGAGAGGTGGCTAATTGCCTGGCAGAGAAGAGAATGAAAATGGATTTATTGTAATAAGTAGCCTTGGAAACAGAGAGTCACGCAAAGTGTGCAAAAGAAAATCCTGTTGCTTGTGTGTGTGTGTGTGTGTGTGTTGGAAACCTTGACTCTTGTCAAATAAATATATATATAAATTTTTATATCTACATATTAATTTTAGGCACACATTAATTGTAGATCTTTTATTTGTATTTTAAGCAGAACTGAGTTTCTGAAACAAAGAGCGACATTTTCTAAACAGTGAGGACAAATTTTATTTGACTTTTTATGCATGACTTGTGTTGGATTGTGTTTTACAGAGCCGGTTTATTTTATGATGTGAATATTTGATGGTAATTTGTGGCGAGGACTCAGCTGTTGGTTTGTGATTTGCTTTAGATCAGTGGGTTGGGAAGAGGAGAAATGTGTTTGTGCTGCTCTTTGACTCCCACTGATGAATGTGCAACGCTGGAGGATTCATTAAAAACAAACGAAAAAAAGACCTTTAATTATCATTTTAAATGCTCGTCACACACACTGTTTGTTTCTAAGGACACAAACACCCCGTCCAGAACTTAACTTTGACCTTAAATAAAGTAAGTAAATGAAACAAAAAGTGTTCATTCTTATCACAAAAAACTCCTTCAACACTCTTAGGCTCTTGGTAACACGTTACAGTATGTAATGTGTGTGTGTGTGAACAGTGTTCACACATTCAAATCCTCATAATAAAGCTGTCGGGCCAATCAGCTCCAGCACAGGAAGAGAGATGCTGATTGAGTCTGTGGATGAGAATAACCACACGCACGAGAGAGAAGTGTAAACGAAGAGGAAAGAGGGATGAGATCGGTCACCAGACAGACAAGTGACAGGCCTGTCATGAGTCTGAGAGCATTAGAATGAGAGTAACGCAGCCATCAGAGCAGAAAAACACGCAAGAGACCAAAACTCAATGAGCTGCCTTGCTCCCTACATAGACAGCTGCCTGTTAAGACAGGTACAGGTTAGGACTATGTAACATTTAATTCACACAAATAATAGTGGTTAATGAAGTCACTATTTCAGATGGTCGAGCAGAATAATGGAAAAGTTTATCAAATGAACGGGATCGGCCAGTTTTCCAGTATGAAATATGGACACATGGCTTTTGTATCCAGCCATGGCAGCAGTGAAGTTTTATTCATTTTAATCATGTTAAGGCATAAATGTTTATAAAACATGGCTGAACTGAACCATCTTGTGTCCTCAAATCATTTTACAAGAAAAATTGAATTACCATCTCAGATCTGTCTGGCTAAACCGTTTCTGTTTTATGCAAGCCAGCGGTTGGATTTTCACATTTAAAATATCACATTTCAAAGTGATTTTGGACACTTACAATCTAAAACAGATGTAAGACTTAATAAACTAAGAGGTACATCTCATTCCCTTTGAACTAGCAGCTAATGGTGGATTTGAGGAGAGATTGATTTTCAAAAGAAAAAGGTCTGTTCTCTCTAATGCAGTTATTATATTTCCATTTCAACAGAATCTGAATTGCTCTTTTTTATTCTATCTTTGACAGTTCTCATTTCTCTCTCTCTCTCTCTCTTTCTCTTTCACTCTCCACTGTCTCGCCATCCCCGACTGTTTGGTGTATTGCTGTTATCATAATGGCTCTTTTCTCCCACACTCACTTCCACAGGCAGCTGTCTTAACCGGCCTGAAACCAGGACTGTGAGGGGGAGAGAACCAGAGATTTACAATCCTGTGCAGTCAAAGTAACTACCCTGCACAGCACTAGCTGTGGCTTTTCTCTGCATCACTGGGGAGATATAAGGGCTGTTTACTAACAGTGACCCTGCACAGATCATGGTTAGAGGGGAAGAAAATTTTACTTTGAAATCAATGATCGTCTAGTTTGTGTGGCAAGCAGAGGTCATCTTATCTTACCCTGATATAATAATGATTTATAATGTGAGCTTTCTGCTAAAGTGTTCTGGGAAATGTCAGTTCATTCGGCTTTAACATACAGAATGAAAAGCACGTAAAGTAACCTGCAGTTTTATGTTTCAGACAGAGATTACAGAGACACTTTCCTGTTGTTAAGAGACAGACAGACGGGAAGACAGACTTTCCTGTTGCTCTGTATGAGTTTGTTTTGAACATCAGACTGCAGCTCATTGGTTCGTGGTGTGATTACATAAAGATGTCACAGTGATTTTACCTCAATCCGCCCGTACAAATGTTTCCCAGCCACGTTTTGTAGATTAAATTAGTTTTCTTGGAGGACTAATTTCCCCACAGAACACAAACAGATCCATGACCTTTAAAGCAAGCGGACAGAATGTTTTTCCCTGATGACTTTATTTATTAATTAATTTTTGGCAAACACTTAATTTTCAGTTTTTGCTGGTTTACTGTGTTATCCATGCGTGTCTTGAAAGATTTTAAATCACACCCCTTATCTGCACAACACACACTGTAACACACTGTCACGCACTGTCACGCACTGTCACACACTGTAACACACTGTAACACACTGTAACGCACTGTAACGCACTGTAACGCACTGTAACGCATTGTAACGCATTGTAACGCATTGTAACGCATTGTAACGCATTGTAACACTGCCAACAAGGTCACAGAGAGCTCTGCTTATATCACTATGGTGGCCCATAGACACCCCTGCTAAACATTTTAGGTTGTAAGAATGTTGTGGTCACAGTAGTTTATTCAGACCAACCAGGAATATTATTTTATTTTCTGGTTAATTAAAGCTGCACTCAACTTTTTTGTTTAGAAACGGTTATTTGCAAAAGGATTGCAAATGTAATTAAATGAGTTACTTTCCACACACAGACATTTTTAAAATATAGATTATCATCGCATTCTATTTAAAGCATGATCGCATTTGATTCATGCATTTATGCAAACGTGCAGCTACCGCATGCTGCCACTTCCTGATTTTCCTCAAAAACCAGCTGTGCACACTTCCATACCATCCACACACAATCCACCGCTTTTCCTCCATCCTTCCATCACTCTGTTCATCAGTGTGTTCCTCTCGTCTCTCTGCTGTGTGGCGAACAATCTGAGCGGTCGCGGTGCTCTGACTGATAGCTTTCCTGTCACGAGATCTCACACTGATTCATGTTGGCAGGCATGTCATTGGGTTTGTGGGTCGAGCTGAGGCCAGAACTCTCACCTTTACTGCAGGATGAGTCCATGCGGTTGGACACGCTCTGTAAGAGGTCGGCTCTCCATATGTGTTCATTTTCTGTGCTTATCATGTGTTTTTCTGTAGCAGTTGGTCTTTTCTCTGGGACTTTTGACAACATCTCTCTGCTCATTAACCGCTATGAGATGTTCAAGCTACCAGGAACATTCTCAGAACTCTAAAAGTTCTCTTAAAGATATTACAATTGTTCTTGTCATATAACTTTTTTACACATATCAAAAATGTTATTCCTAAGTTGTTAGTGGAACATTTTAAAAACGTTACAGAATTTGAAGAAGTTTGACTAACGTTCCTATAACCAAGCAATAGCATTATTCAACATCCCAAAAACTGGACGTTTCTAGGACATTCAAAATAACATTTTAACGCTTTTGTAACTTAATAGAAACATTAGGGAAACGTTCTTACTACCTACATTTTTTAGCTGGGTGTGAGGATGGACTGTTTGCTGTTCAGATATAAGAATTACATCATCTTGCGTAATCTTTCTGTTTACTGAGCTGCAACTGGCAATTATAAATAAATTAAACTGTCCTGGTATTTCTCAAAGATCTTCATTTATTGGTTGGCCGGCTGCAGGCAGTAATTTTGCTCTTCTAACATCATAATCGTGAGCCAGACAGAAATGAGATGGAAAGCTGGAACTAATGTAAACACATTTATAAAGACACTCTGCTAAAGAAGAATGATTTCAGATTAGATTTTCATTCTCATCTGTGTGTGAGAAATCAGTAACATTCACGAGAGTCTGTGATGCATCAATTAAGATCATCAAAATAATAAAGGCAGACAAAATGAACAATATCTAAATAATGAACTGACTGCATTAAAACTCCAGCCAGCAATAAAACAAACAAAAGCATTTAGTCAGAGACAAACCTTCATACACATCAGCTATTGGCTGTAAACATAACTGCTGTCTGTTGATAGTAACAGATACTGTCTGATTGGTCTATCTGTTAAATTATTGGTTCTCTAAAAATATATGCAATAATACTATTGGCTCTTGTAAATATATGCTGTATTGCCATTGGTTGTCAGTAAATACATGCAGTAAAACCCCAGACTGCCTGTAAATTTATTCTGTAATACTCAAGTTTACCATGTTACCATGTGTTGATGTTCTGTAGGAATCTGCAGGTAGAAGAACACAGTAACCTGATAGGCTGTCTGTAGAAGCATGCAACGACCTGAAAGGCTGTCTGTAATGCGTTATGTCACCTGCAAAAGTATGCTGTGATTCTATTGGCTGAGTTTGAACACAATGGAGTCATTACAGTCTCTGAAACTGCTCACTGTGAAACTGAAGTTCACACAGAAACACTCTTGCTTTGTAAAAGCCATTTACCATAATGAACCTGGACCAGCTGAAAGACCTCAGTACAGGAATTAAATGTCAACTTTGTTCTGAGAAAATAGACCGAAATTGACCAAGAGCCATTCACCTCCGAAATGAGCTAATTTAACACTGAAAGGCGTCTCTGGGCATGGAAATCAGTGCTCTTCCAGCTAAACATTTTAGGTTGTAAGAACGTTTCCCTTGCGTTTCCATTAAGTTACCAAAAGGTTACAAACGCTTTTCTTAATTTTTTTAGACATTAATGTAACATTTATAAACTTCTTATGTTTTTAAAAGTTCCACTAAACAATTTAAAAATGCATTTGATATAACATTAAAAAGCGCTCTACCAACGTTACAGCAAGAACTTTGAGAAAACATTAGCCAATGTTCTAAGAATGCTTAGCTGGGCAGTCTGAATAGAAAATTTGATGCTCTGCTTCAGATTCAGTCTATTTCTGAAGCTAATTAATTCTTCTTCTTGTAAAATGACCTGTGAGCTCAGCCATGTGGTTCAGGGCTGCCCGGGCAGAGAACTCGTTGGCATCTGGGAGAAGAAGGTGCGTGTGAGGACGGAGAGAGGGCGGAGAGAGGGCGAGCCGGGCGTGCGTGTGGTGGATAATGCCGGGTGTGTGTAAAAATTCCCTGGATCTCAGTGTAAAAGAAGGATTATCAGGAGAGGTGGAGATAATACTGTTGTTCAGATGAAGGATGAAGAGATACGTGTGTGTGTCTCATCAGACTAACAAGCAATCCAGTGTTCATTAAGTCTGAGGCAGACCTGAGATCAGTGTCTTGTTAGCGGGAGCAGAGCTGGATTAGTTGAGCTTGGGGATGGTGAAGACCACCTCAGCCTGATTACCTAATTTAGATACTTTGACACTGTGGCCACTGGAGAGAGAAAACGAGAGAGAGAGACATAGAGAGAGAGAGATCAACCCAGATGATCAAACTAACCAGAGGCACCTAACCAGAAATAAAACCAAAACACAAGGCAGGTTATATGTACTACAGACTCTTAAAAAGAGACTGTTGACTCTAAGAGCGAGGCAGACAGACAGAGAGATAGACAGAGAGATAGACAGAAAGAGAGATAGACAGAGAGAGAGATAGACAGATAGGTCAGATAGATAGGTCAAAGAGAAATGGAGAGAAATAAATACAAAACAAGGACAGACAGAGATATTTAAATTATATATGTCAGAATCATACAATCATGCAAAAAGCCTGTTTTTCATTGATGGCTATTCAGAACAGAAAATCTGATCTTAACTTTTACACCATAAAAGTTCATTTTAGAGTATAAGTGTTGGCTTTTGGAGGGCATTCCAGAACAAATAATACTTTGAAAAATGTCCTTTCTCTTTCTGTCTCAGTCTCTCTTTATCTCTTTCTCTCTCTCTTTGTCTCGCTCATTTGACAGATTAGTCCTGGTTTGTGGCTGCACATTTTGTATCAGAAGTTTCCAGTCATCACATGGACTAATAAACCAGTCCCAGCTGTCTCAGGGTCTCTCCCGGGGCTGGGGGTCCGTTTATTCGGGCGAGGGCTGAAGTATGTGGATAGTGTGATGGATGGGAACTGAGAAGACCCAAATTATTTATCGATTACATATAACAGACCTGGTGTGAGGAGACAGAGGACCTTATCAGAGAGTCTATAGAGAGATGCTTGCAGACAGAACATCCACACCAACCTGATTTAACCTGTAAATTTGCAGGTATGAACATTTTGTCCAACTCACTTATATACAAACAGATTCAGTGATTGTCAAGTGACACATTTCTGTGACTGTTT
>JAZGTK010019734.1:0-11271 GCA_036877625.1 Ambastaia sidthimunki
AGTTTCTTCAATTTTGAAAATATTCTGTTTTGCATATCCCTACTAAGAAACGTGTGTTTCAGTGGGCTGCGTGAGGTGAGCTCAGGCTGGCACCTGTGGCAGTGTGTTAAAGCAGGAATCCTGCCTTATTTGAGATCAGCAGCTCTATTCTTCCACTATCTGAATGGAGCACCAGCACCACCCGAGCTACACGGTAAATGACTTCCACAGCTACATGTTTCCTCACATCTGTCTCTTACTCCTCTGATGTCACTGTATCCTGACTCGCTCGCTGTTGACTGTCAACATTAACTCTGTATCGCTGCTCTGACTCTTTGTTTAGCTGTAGGTGTGGGTGAATGGGAGGCCCTGTGCGGATACCTGTGTCTGCCCTCCAACCTGTTACAGCTCTACTACAACAACCTGGAGCAAATGGAGCCTCTCCTGCAGGGGTATGTGTCTGAGAGTTAGCGGTTAGTCAGTGTGTGTCTTCTGAGCATCTGATTAGCGGTCTGATCACTGTTGATGTTGCTCTGCAGGTGGTGCTCTCACCCAGGTGTGCTGCAGGGTCTTCAGACCAGCACGGCTCTCATCAGGTCTGTCTTGTATAGTTTCTCAACCAGGGGGCCCAGGGCCCAGTAGGGGGCTTCAAGATGTCTTTAAATGACTTAAAGACAAAACAGACTTAAAATAAGCTAAAAGAACTAAAATCCAGCTATTTCTTCTTCTTAGTTTAGTTTTACAACAAATTTACATTTTGCTTACGTCACTAGTAGCTGACACATCCGTTTCATACCACTGTGTTCATGCTATTTCCTGCCTTAGGTTTCCTAGAGAGTCCAATCATCTGATAGAGCTGCCAGGAGACTACAGCGCCCTCATCAACCAGGCGTCCAGCTTCACGTGAGTCTATCTTATAGATCATTTATAATCAGGACCTCAGAACGGGAGCCTGAGCTCATTTTGACTCCCAGATGTATAGCCATGTTGACCGTCACATTTTCTGTTGTTTTGATGGACGTGCAGGTGTCCTAAATCAGGCGGGGATAAGTCTCGTGCTCCCACACTCTGTCTGGTGTGTGGTGCCATGCTGTGCTCTCAGAGCTACTGCTGTCAGACTGAGCTGGAGGGGGACGACGTGGGTGCGTGCACCGCTCACACCTTTGCCTGCGGGGCCGGAGTCGGCATCTTCCTCAGGTTTGTGCATGTTGGCAAATGCAGGTGAATTGTTATTAAACAGCTAGTGTTGACTCTAAATTCTTATTGGATGAGCCTTGTTTACACCTTATTTAACACCCTCACTGCATGTTCATTGAATTGTACAGTAAACAGCCCAGCCTACAGTTAGGATGAGAACTATATTACTTAACATGAAAATTGTTTGTTTTGGTTTATTTAAATTACCTGGCTTGGTAAACGCTGCCTCATTTTATTGTATTACTGTTTAATTTCTTTAAGTAAAATCCACTTTAGGCTGTTTTGTTAGTTATTTTTAACATGTTTATAGGGCTTTTAGGCCTTTTAACCTTGGTACAAGCACACAAGGCTGATTGTTTTATAAATGTCAGCATGGGATATGTGTTTGTGTGTATCAGGGTGCGGGAAAGTCAGGTTCTGTTCCTGGCTGGTAAAACCAAGGGCTGTTTCTACGCTCCCCCATACCTAGATGACTATGGGGAAACAGACCAAGGGCTCAGGTATGACAAACGCACCCACCGTTGTCGTTTTATTTAATTACCAATAACAGGTTGAAAGATGAAGTGTTGTGTATTGTTTCCCCCAGACGTGGAAATCCTTTACACTTGTGCCAAGAGCGTTACAGAAAGATCCAGAAACTGTGGCGTCAGCACAGCATCACGGAGGAGATCGGCCACGCCCAAGAGGCCAATCAGACATTGGTGGGGATTGACTGGCAACACCTGTGAAGTCATGTGATAATTTTCCATCCTTAAAGGAACAGTTCACCCAAAAAAAGGAGTTCTCATCATTTACTCACTCTCATGTCTTTCCAAAGTCTGGCATTCTGTTTTCTGTGGAACATGAGGGGAGATTCTAAGTAACATTGCTGCTCTTTTTTTCCGTACAATAAAAGTAAATGGGGACTGAGGCTGTCAGTTGCTAACACTCTGCCTACATCTTTCACTGTGTTACACGGAAGATAGAGATTCATACAGGTTTGAAACGACATGAGGGTAAGTAAATAATAACAGGGTTTTCAGATTTTGGGGTAAACTATTCCTTTAACACACAAGGGGACCTGCACATCAGGGCTAGAGGTTGCCAAGGTATCACCAAAACCTCTCGCTCTCCTCCACCCCTATCTCCATGTTTCTGATAGTGGATGAATGCATGACTTTTTGTTTCTTTCTTTGGAGGGAAATTGTTTTTCCTTCCCTTTCTTTTTGAATATAATATAAATACATATTTAAACAGATATATAGCCAAGGTATTGAATTGTAACAATAGCCAGTTGCAACATCAATACTCTTTATAGGAATGCTATTTAATTTCTATCTGCTCCAAGTACAATTAAATTATTTTCAAGGTAGTTTGTTTAAATATAAAGGTTTCCCGAGAAGGTTCTCAGATGGCTGAAATTGGTGGTAATCACTTTCAAGCAACCCATCAGTTGCCATGCAATGATAGCGCCACCTGCAGGCTACACAACACCCTGTTTCCATTTAAAAATGCTGCAATACATTTTCGTTAAGGCCCCCCAATTAATATGCTCAGTGACATCCATACTAAACAAGCCAATGTAGGAAATATCCGGGAGCATGTGAATTGTCCTTTGAATGTCCGGTTTACGTTTGTATGTGTGTGTTTGAGAGAGTGTTTTTATGTACATGTGTTCAGTCAATATGTTTCTAATATAATGGATTTATACGGTGGTCTGTTTTTACGACTGTTTGTTTCTTGCCCTTTTGTGATGTGTGGTATTTGTTTCTCGCAGGGTGTTTGTTGTATTTGACCTTTAATCTTTGGAAACAAGCTCTCAATTATTGAACCGGCTCTTAAATATGATTTTTGATGTGTGTGCTTTGTCTTGTGATTTTTGGACATTTGGTTTCTGGTTTTGATACTGCAGCCCTATTTTTGCTCTGCAGCAGTAATGAATGCATAAATGCACATCCTTAATTCATTTTCAACCCCAGTCTCTCTTCAGACTGTCTTGTTTTTCTTTACAGTGCCCTGAAGCTTTAGTACTGAACAGTTTCTCTTCAAACACACATGCGCACACTGTTGCTTTTTGAAAGTGGTTTTTATGCCTCACTCAATTCAGATTAAAACAGCTGTTTCTAAAGCTGTGAGCAGATTCTTTGAAACACTTCCAATCAGTGCAGCAGTATATATATATATATATCACAAACTGACTTGTTAATATGTGAATTCTTGTATAAATGGTACATTGTACTATATTGTAAAACATTAATTAAATTGAAAAGACAAAAATTTTTTGTTGTGTCTCATTGACTTAATACCCCAAACAAATAATAAAACACCCCGAACAAGCAAATAACTGTAATTGTAAGGGTTAGTGGCCTTATAGGGTGCAGGTGAACGTGTGACCCAATTAATGGTAAATAACCCATTTTGCTGCCTGTTGCACTTCTCCAGTGTGTCCTAGTTCTGTTTAATCTGTTGTCCATCCATGAACACTGGAAATAAAGAGGATTACATCTAAAGCCACTGTCCATCTCTCTGTGTTTAGACGTTACAGTCATACTACAAGTTTTGACTAAGGAGTTTCTTGGCAGGTCCACATTGCAATGGCTAGTTAAATACAATATCAAACATTAAATTCCAGCAGCTGGATTTTGTTTGGGCAGTCTGTTAACACTGTTGGTATTTGTTGGCACTGTGTGAAAATGACAGATAGGTCACACAGCTTTGGTATTTTGGTAAGTTGCTGTTTGTTACCGCAGTGTAAACCAGCCTGAAAATGGACAGTTTCAACCCAAAACTCTGACTGACTAAAGCATGTTCAAAGCCGTTAAACACACCCGATAAAGCCATATTTTACATATATTCTAATAAATTTGTACTGCTTTCACACTGGCCATTGGCAACTGCTAGCAGCCTATAGGTTAATAAACTATATAATGAGTATTAAAATTTGTATTAATATTTTATTGAAATGCATACTGTATTTCTTGTATTCATTTTGTCCAATATGTCCAAAATGCTCTGTAGCATTAAAATATCCTTGCTCTTGATACTGCCTACTTATGACTAGCAAGTTACAAATCATGTCTATAGCTGCAATGTAAACTAAAATTTGGGGCTTTTTTTAATTAAATGATTTCCCTGATCCAGTGTGTATATTTTCAAAAATAAAAAACATTAATCTGTAACTGTAGGATGTACACCGTCTCTGTACAATAAGTAGTTGGTTGACTGTCCTGCAGCTATCCAGTGCACTTGGTCGTTCTCCCGGGTTAGATAGCCTGTCCCAGGGCTTCACCTGAGAGGCTAAGCTTTTCCACAAATCTGATTAGCTGCTCTTATCCACATAGTCACTGTTTATGGACTTCAGGGCTGGTGAAAATTGCAGATGACAGATGTCCTGTTTAATACTTCACCCTCAAATCATTTTGAAATGTATTTGTCTTTACCTCTATAACAATGTATCATATATCTTACAGTGGCCTATTAAGCAATGATACTTGTAGCAAGCTGGCCAAATGTACCTGTGCTTTCTCTTTAAGAAACTAGTATTTGTATGTTGTTACAGTAATCCATTTTCTCATCCAATCAGTTAAAGCTGTTTCCCGCTGGGCTGCTGCTGTGCAAACATCTCTCACCTGAGACCAACTCTACAGCTCCTCATTACCTAAACTGACTTGCCCTCCTCAGGTTCTTTAAAGACTGAAGTACGTACTAAAAATCTAAAAAAAAATATGATAACATTGAATCTGTTACATGTTTATCTCACAAAACAGAGTTGCCTACATGATTCACTCAACAGAGACTGACATTAATGCAGAGACATTTACAGAAAGAGATACCTGTCAAAATGAAAAATTTACACAAAAGATAAGAAAAATACTGGGCTGTAAGACTTAAAAAAACACAAATAACCTAAAAACTAAAATAACCAGGTGGTACTGTGTATAAATTCTCTAGTTGTCTTTCTGAAACAGTGCAAACAGGTGAGGCTGTTTCCAAATTTCTTCAGCATATGTGAGACAGATATTTAACCCGAGAGCAACACGCATTAATGATGAATTTGTGTACCATGCTCTCCATCATCATTCGTGCTTTTAACAGCTGTCACACAATGTAAGGCCCATTAATGGCAGTGTTGGGTTAAAAAAAACAAGGTACGTCTGTGTTTACATCTCTTTAAGGTCTGGGAGGTGACTGGATGCTCACAGAAACCTGTATTCTCAGCTGCCTGTCAAAAGCTGCCGTGTTAGCAGTTTTAAAAGAGTCATGTTGGATTTTTATGGTGTTTTATGGTAAAAATAAGTGTGGGAATGTCTGTGTGAGGCTGTCAGGTTAAACATCTGCTCAACCAAGTAATACACTTGAAATATAAGGGTCAAACTTCACTGGTGCAATGACTACTAACACTGGGCTGTAAGGACTGTTTAAAATAAAATACCAGATACTGTTGGAAATTGACTATACCACAAGTTTACAGATATTGTCTTCAAATATTATGTTTTAAAAAATAATGCCTTTATATTTACATGGTAGTGTGAACATATATGGTACATTCACATATCAATTGGAATCTTTTTAGTTATGAAGAGTGTGCTTGCTGGATCTTATGTGTATGTACATACACACTTATTTTCAAGGGAGAACATTTACTTTCCTTCCCCCCAAGATGTGGAGGAAGTGCCCTCAGTCCTGAGTGTGCGGGGTGTGTCTTTCTCAGCTCGCTGCTGGAGCCCCTTGTGCATCTTCCCCCTGTACCTGGTTGCCTTTACCCAGCGACTTGACCTTCATCATGATGCTAGAAATGGTTTCCTTTACACTTTTCTCTAAAAGCCAGCCCTCACTTTCACTCTCTGGGTTCTCTGGGTCTGCAAGGGTTTCCAGGGAGGTGGTCAGGTACTGCAATCCAACAGTCACGGCAGCCTGCAACACAATACACAGAAAATAGTTCACTACAAAAGTAAATATAAAGTTTCTAGGCAGAAGCGATTTATGTCTCAGGAAAAGTTGAGTCTATTGAGTGTTTGGCTGTGTTTTTATTTGTGTTTCCATTGGTGTGATCCACATAAATTCCAGTTTTCTATGAAAAAGATTGAGGCCCTTTTCAAGGATCCCTTCAGATCAAATTGAGGTTAACCATCTCCACCTACTTTTCCTGCACAATTGGTGTCACACCAACTATTATGCAACAGTTCAGCTTCAGGTCTACTGTGCCTAAATCAACTAATCTTAGATTCTACTGTATATTCATAGACTAATACTATAAGAGGAAATAAGAAAACTGAGAGCACCATGTTTTAACTGTAAACACATTCATTTTGGGAAATATATTTGTGAAAAAAAATATGCACCAATGATGCAAAAGTCTACATCGCTTTGGACAGAAAGTGTATGCAAATAAGCTGTCTCAAACGTATGATTTTATGTGGCATATATATTAAGTCTGTACAGTGACAGATATAAATCTTAAAGAAGCCCATACTTCCATTTGCTTTGGCTGTACTTGATCTTTCTGTGAAAGATATAATGATGTTATATGATGTTAAGAATAATGTTCTATTTATTGTTTGCTTGAGTAGTTAAATATCTAAGTCTAAGTTATATTTTTCACTATGCATGATTTTCACATTTAACTTGTCATGCCGGCAATACAGAAAGTGTTAATCAAATTAATAAGGCAATTCATTAACTACTTTCTTGTAGGCCTATTTTTATGACGTTTTACGCACCAACTGACCTTATAATCCAGCAGCGCACCTTATAATCTCTAATTACGATCTTAATGAACCAACAGAGTTTCTGTTTATCTGTAGAGTTTCTGTAGCAATTGCATAAATACAAGATCAAGTGTTTGCTATTGCCAACACTTTGGATTCTATGTCCTTAGCCACACCCACCTGTATAATAATGAACAGCAGTACAAAAGCACCAATACTGTTCATCATGCCCCCATAGTAGGACACCAGGGCCTCCCGGCAGCCTCTGGTCCAGATGTTTAGATCCTCAGTGTGGTGGTCGTAGCTGTAGTGAGCTGAGTTGTTGGTCAGGTGATGTTGAATGCAGGGTCGAGGGGAACCAGGATTGCAACAACTAAAGGGAACGCTTTCCATCAGAAATTTTCCCTCCACGTTGCTCTGAACACGACTAAAAATAAATAAAGTAAAAACAGAGGTTCAGTCATAAATAGTATTATCTGAGCCATTTTTAATTGTAACATTAATTTGTTATATCATATTTTTATACTGTTTATGTTCAACAGTAGCATGGTCAGATATGTCAACGAATCTCTAATCCTATATATCACCCGTACTGGACAAAGGTGGGAACTGCACTCTAATAATAAGACCACCTTCAAATTAGAGGTAATGACCATCTCATTGGACCATGCAAGAGGTGTTATGAGGAGTTATGATTAAAGTGGACAATATAAATACAATATAAAAACTTATAAACAATGAAATTAGATCCTGACAGATGATCTAATCCATGGATCTGTTCAAAAATTGTGTGTAAATTACTGTACTTACTCTTTAACCTCTTCATTGCTGAAGTCCAGGTAGCGGTTGCTGATCCACTGGATCTCAAACCAGTCCTTGTAGTTGTTGTTGCCACAGCAGCGGAACTCGATCTGGGTCATATCCAGGGTTCTCTTCATGAAGCAGCGTCCTGGCGTGTCCGTATCCTTGTAGTACTTCATTCCATTCTTCAGGCCTTCAGCCAGAGCAAAGTGCAGAGAAATCTGCATCAAGAAGCACAGAAGGGCCGTAACGAAGAGTGCGATACAGAAAACCACACATCCACTCATGTACGACTTCAGCATGGGCTTCCACTTGGTAAACTTGACTGTGTCGAGGGAGTCGTGGCACACTTTGCCCCCAAAAGCGTTGATGCCGCAGGCCGCCAGTCCCACCAGAATGAGCAGATTGGGCACAAAATGGCTCTCATTGTTATCCATCATCTCGCTTCTCTTGCGCAGCTCAATCTTAAAGAAGATGCCCATGCTGAAGATGAGGATCCCGGCCATCACACAAAGCCAGTACAGCAGCCACAGTCCTTGTGCCAGCTTAACCCGCTTGGCCAGATCAAATTTTACAGGCATCAAAGCCATGGTTTTGCTTTTGGATTCCGATCAATCACGATATATTGGCAGTGCTATCTTTCAATATGGTGCAGGCTGCTTTGTTTTGCAACACAATGGTCCGTTATTCTGTGATTGGTTCCTTTGTATTCTTTGATTTTTTGAAAATCTTGAAGTCCTTAAACAGAAAGGCTGTAGTCCAGAAGCTTAGTTCAGTAATCCGTCATGAAGGTGAGTGACAAAAGCAAAGATTTCCCTCCTCATACCCATTCTGATCACCCACAAATGAAGAACGTCCATAGTGTTGACAGCTAGAGGCCCATGTCCGTAAACCTCCACATAAAACCACCCAAATGGACCTTCTGGGGGCCTGCGAGGCTGTTCCCGATGGTTTCTTTCTCTGCTAAAGGGGGTGGCCGGCTGAGAAACTGTGTGATAGTAGCATTGAGTTCCTGTACGTCATTCTAAATCCTGTTAATCAGCGTTGATCCCATTTGTAGATGAGCTAAGGATTCAATCCCTTTTCTGACTTTGTAACTGGTTAGTTACTTTAGCATCAGTTTCTTCATTACTGGGCTGGGAGTTGTGCTTGGATAGCATTGGAGCAAAATATCCCTGACTGGTCAGATGTCAGACTGAAGGAAGTGGAGGGATTTTCTGATTAGTGGTCAATCAGTTTAATTATTTGATTACCACCAATTAAATACTCTATAGAATAATGTGATAGATGTGATAGAAATATGATAATCAAATGAATATACAGTATTTAATGATACTGATGAAATGTAGAGATGTCAAGCTCTCTGAAACACTTTATCCTAATGTCATTGTTAACAGATTTTTAGTCTGATAAATAAGCTGTATTGAACATCATTGTAGACAATAATTGGCTTCAATGCTTGTATCAATGCTTATATATTTAGCATGTCCTTTGTATTACAAGATAAACAGTGTTAAATGTCAAATAATGTGACTAAGCTTAGTATCTGCAATTTTGTTTTATATTAATTTTCTTAATAAAACATCAACACAACTCTATTTCCAAGAGGGTTTCCGAGAATCAGTCAAAACTATTTTTACCAGATGTGCAACCAAGCTTTTTTCTCCAGAATGAAATCAGGGTAAAGGTCACAATAAACCTTTCTTACACCATAAAGATGTCATTTACTTAATTACTGGCTTTTGTTCTGCTACAAGGAAATGAGACAAGAGACACTAGAGTAATGTTTTCACCTTCTTTGTCAAGCTTCTTTATTTAAATTCTAATCTGTGGACATGAGCTTTTCTTCATGGGTACAGTTGCCATAGTTCTTGGGCATGAGTGATTTCCTTTTACACAATGGAAGGGGATTACTGCAACACTAAGTGATAATGTCTGTATCTACAAACTAGATCCACTAGAGCTTGTAAGATCAGCACATTCATCCTCTTGTGCCCGCTGGTGTTTCTTAGAGCACTTGGCTGTGCATTGAAAAGGTTCATGCCATCTGGTTTAGGTTTAAGAGTGTCAGGAGGTTTGTACATTTACAGGCTACCAAAATAAGATACAAAGATCTTCTACATTGGAACAAGGATATTTTCAGTTTCTGCAACGTCCATTCTCACTTAAAGACAGATGCTTTTAATCGTAGCTGGTCTACTGACTTTGGCTCCAAAGGCAATGCAGTGTTTTTTATGACAAAAAACAGTTAGCTCAGTCCAGAATTACCATGAACAGCAAATTAACTTTGTGTTCTAACCCTATTTGAATAAATCAGGGTCTTAAAATTAACAGGCCATAGTCTAAGCCTAATCAAATACCTAACCGAATTGCTGGCTAAGAAGCAATAGGTTAAGATTCAGGACTTTTAATGGATTGACCCCCAAGTTCTGAAGGGTCTCTTGTAAGAGCATCTGACCCACTGTGCAAGGTAAGGGTGAGGTGTGAGCTAATTGGTTGAGTTGTAGCGTTACCCTGCAGCTGTCCAGTACGGGGACTGACTGACTGGGCATCACCCTGTAATTAGTTGGTCACATGTGACAAGATTAGAGGGCTCGATGGGATTTGGGAGGCTTCCTGTCTGAACCGTTTAGAGGGACGTGTAGGCACTGCATGTTTAGCACGCAATGCATCTGCCCCAGCAACTGACAGAGTGAAAAGCTTAATACATTGATGCTGAAATATATATCTGTCTATAAACACCCTCAGTTTTTGTTGGTCACAGTCAGATATTCAAGTTTATACGTGATAGGCATCTGTATCTGATGGCTCCTTGTTTTAATTTCTACATTAAAAGTCTACACTGCAGTAAGATTGTGATGACTGCAGCAGATGAAGAGTTTATGGTCAAAGCTGGGCATTTCCTATAGAAAAAGTTAAAGGTAATAAAGCCCAATCATCCTCCAGACTAAACTCTACTGACACCTTGTGTCAAGCTACAAAAAAGCTTCTGTCACGACTGGGGATGGGAAATACAATGAGCAAACAATATTATAATGAATGGATCCTTTTCTTTGGTGATTGATGATTGAAATGTAATTGATTTGCTGATGTCTCTTTTAATCTGCATTTAAGTCAGCTGTGCGTTATTTATACTGTTTTTGATTTGGGCTTCACTTCTCTGTGCGGTTCACATTGTGGCATTGTTGTGGGGGTGGAGTCAAGGGACTAGGGCGTGTACAATGAGCTTTTACCCTTGTCATTCATTTTTGGAATTAATTATATTATTATTTTACAATTAAGTAAAACGTCCCTCCCATCAGGGAACAGAGGAGTATTAGTGTCCCTCGGCCCCCCTCAAAAGGGGCTTTCTGCAGGCCTATAAGTACTAGCTGTCAATTTTAACATACAATGATCTAAAATCACAATTCAATTGTTGTTCTTCATTTAGTGAGATGTCATTTATTTTTAACTAAATATTACTGTATTGAGCTATATTGCCAGCCCTACACAAATGTCTTGCATTATGGCAATTTAAAAATGCCAGTTTAAGAACCTGGCATAGTCTATTTGTTATAATTTCTTAGGCTACCCAACCTTTTAAATGCAAAGAGAATATTTATATACA
>JAZGTK010019735.1:0-10975 GCA_036877625.1 Ambastaia sidthimunki
TTTGAGGATTTAATCTTTAGAGTTCCTCGGTCTCTAGACTTTAATCATAGATGGAGACAGTATCTCCATCTAATGTCAACGAATGTCACACAGAGTGTTTGCTGGATGTGTGTGTTCTACAAAAGAAGGACCTTCTTACGGTTTGCATACTGCTCAGGTATTCGCTTTTGAATCAGCTGTGGTACAACACGGAGCGGCGCTGTGAGCAGTCGAGGCAGCAGAGCAGGAGAGAGAGAGAGACAGAGAGAGCGTGTGTTGCGGGCTCCAGGCTGCAGGAGCGAGCAGACCCGAGGGAGTCGCCCCGCGCCTGCAGCCCCATGATGATGATTGATGAAGGCAGGACACACACGCCCCAACCGCTCAGCAAAATTAAAAGCCTATTTTGTAAAGTTGTAAAGGAGCAGAATGGCACAGGGCCCCCACACCCCTCCCTCTTGCTGCCGGGGTTCCGTTTAGTGTCTTTAGTATCATCTACTCCTCAGGGAGCAGACAGAGGGACTCTTACACGCCTCTAACTCAAGCACATGAATGCGCACAAACAGACACACACACTCAACCTCCTGTAAACGCCCTCAAGACTGGAGCATGTCTGCGTGATAAATGCGTCCATGTGTGTTTGTGTGTGTGTGTGTGTGTCTGGTTGCCTCGCACAACATAGACATACAGCATCATATAAAACTACACCAAATAATTCTGCTTGTAGAATTATTATCCACAAAAAAACACATTCAGGTTGGGAACTGCTTGTTGTCGTGGTTTAAACATTCGAAATTTGAAAAAGATAAACATTGTTCTATTTATATAGATGTATTTTTTTTCTGTATTAAAACACTCAAATTTCATCTTAGTATGAAGAAATATCGGTAAGTGAGCAATCTGTATTTTGACCCCTCAGAAGTGTCAACACTGTGGCACTCTAGCTCAGCCAATAGTGTCAGATTGAAACAGGTCAACTGTTTTTTAAACAGCCTTAATAAACCGGATCTGAGTTCTGAAAAGTGAGGATCTACAGTGCATTATTAAATGACTGTTGGGTTTGATTCACTTGTCAGTAGGCTGTGAGAAAAGAGCTCTTGATATCTTTTTGAGCACGACACACTTACTTGTTTGTATATCATTTGCAAATCATTTATCCACAATGTGAATTTAATTGACCAGACAACCCCAGAGGCCCCTTTGACGTTCACCACCCCGCACCGTCCCATCCATCCCCACTTCCTCACCCAGCCCTGGCAGTCTGTGTCCCGCCCCCAACTCCGCCCCTTGGCTGGCAAAGCCAGGCCTGGCTACGGGAGTGACAGGCAGCCTGAGAGGGCCCAGCCGGCCAGAGAGGAACACACTGGAGAGGTCAGGCCCATGTCAAGTGGGGTGTGGAGGCCAGCTGAGGAGCCCTGCCTGCACATTGTGCTAATTTGTGCAGCCAGTGTAGACGAAGAGGGGAGGGCAGGAGAAGGAGGGGTGGGAGGGGTCAGAGACACGCTGAAGGGCAGCAGGGGCCAGCATATGGGGCCCGGCTGAGGAGGAAACAGTAAAGGGCCGTTCACGCTCATACATGTGCACACACGGATACCCACAGACACACAGTGCAACAGCACACACACACATCAGCCCCTGCTCAAGTGGGCCCATGACATCCCCTCCATCTGCAAAGCCATCTATGCCAGAGCATCTCAAAGGAAAAGTATCTTACTAACCTTTCTAGACACACAGCCCTCAATGGACTTGGCAGAAAGCTGTGACTAACTACCACCAGTCTGTGGTAGAAGCTTTCTGCCTTGAGGGAATGTGTAAACATGAAAACGAGAGTTGCCAGTGTAAACATCTCACTGATTGATGTGCAGATCTACTGTGCACAGTACTCAACACGCATATGTACTTTCCTCTGGCTTTATGTTGCCAGATGTTGTTTAAATCAGTATGAAACATAAAATACCGCTCATACTGGGCCTCTGTACAAATTCACAAATTCATAGGGTCTCATTTGCTAACTGTATAAATTCAAATTCTGTGTCTAAAATGATGTGTGTGAACATTTTCCATTTAGAAATCATGATTCATCAAAAATTTTTGATGATCAAAAGAGTTTTTTATTTAGTTTTTTATTAGATTTTTAAGAGGCAACTTCAACCATACACATGCAAAAATCACAGACTCCTCGCGTAAAACATGGCTTGTGTTAAGCTGTTTTTTTAAATATACAGATGTATTTTTAATATTAGAAACTGAATAACTAAGCGACTCTACAAAAGGACTTAATTCAGATTAATACCAATTATATGTGGTACTGCTCAATCTGTTTAAAAGGTGTTTATGTGAACTTGGCTTTCCTCTCCGAACTGTCTGCACCTGCTCTCAGACTGATGAACGGCTGTACAGGAGAGATTGTGGGGAAAGCCCTTATATGGGAGGGTTTGGGCGTGTATTATGCTAATTACCACTTGCAGGCTTCATTTACAATAATCCAGATTCATCAACGTTAGAATGAGGTACAAATGTACACGCACCTATTGTGAATGCGAAGTAAATTTGGTTCAAGATCCTTTTTCTGCACACACAGAACACTTATCTGTAATCATTAACGAATGAGACCCAATGACCTCTTTATTTATCATTTTATATTTCGTCATCAATTTCTCTTTGTGCCTCAAATTAAATGAATGAATCAACCACATCCCACCAATTAAACTATCGCCTAGTTAAAAAAAGTCAAACACTGATTAAACTTACTTTACTATGCAAAAGTCAATAATATGGGCGTATACAGCAACAGCCTGTGACATCACTTCCTTTTCACTGATGCATGAGATCAAAACACTCTGTACATTGATCAGCTGTACCTGCTGGGCCACTGCAGGTTTTCTCTGCAGGTGGAGCTACTCTACGACCTCATGGAAACATAGAAAGCGACTAATGTCACCCCAGAATCAGATATCAGTCTTCACTAAGGTGAACCCCCCCAGCCTAAGCATTCAGCCTCGTTTACAGTGGGGGCATGACCCTGGGTGAGTGATTGAGAAATGGAACTGGAGCCAACGTAAACGACAAATACACCTCCCACCCCCCACTCCCACCCACATAGGCGGAGCGGGGGGCAACACCACTGTCACAATCAATTTCAACTGAAGGTGGAAATAAAGCAGACCTCCCCTACTGGTCTGTAATAGCCGTCACTGCAAAATCTACATCACTGACCCGATGGGCTGCCACGCGGAAGTATTAGGCAGGGTGCCAGCAGTCAGGAGAGGGGTAAATAATCGGAAGAGGCAATACGGAAATTATACAGGAGAGAGTTTGGCTGGCTAGCTGGCTGGCTGATTGCATTGTGAGACATTAGGGTGCACAGTGATAAAATATATATAGAAATGATAGCACTTCAGTAAGATGGAAGTACCAGCATATAGACAGACACATCAACATAAATCTGGATACGTCCCCCTTTAAAAATGGGTGTCTGTCTGATTGTGTGTCTCTGTTGTTTTTTTGTCTTGGCGGCACCCTCTGGGCCCCAACTGGGCCTTGTGTCACAAACAGATGGGCGCCACACAAAGGGCCCCCTCACCTCAGCAAGCTGGTCCCCAACATGCCTGATTAAACACTAATACCAAAGTTAGAATTGATACAGTCACTCTGTGGAGATTCAATTAGAGCAGTGGGCATGAATGAAGCCGTACAAAAGACACGGGGTAGTTACAAAGTCACTTTAGTTTGATTATCATGGCATCCTTCATCTAACAAGGAACGTTCTCAGAACATTGGCTAACATTCTCTAAAAGTCTCTCAGAGTAATCAAAAAACGTTCTTCCTGTAACGTTAGTAGAACTTATACGTTATATATCGTATATATCAAAAACGTTATTCTTAAGTTTAACACTTTATGTGTTAAAATACTTAAATATAAAAATACCTTAATACTTAAAATATTTAAATAACATTTTTACAACCAAGCGATGATGTTAACACAATGGTTAAAAACTGGACGTTTTGAACATTCCCAGAACTTTCAAAATAACATTTTAAACATTTTTGTTACTTAATAGAAATGTTAGGGAAACATTCTTATAACCTAAAAAGCAACTTCCTGGCAGCAAAAGATGTTGCGTGATAAAGTTTAAAGGAAGCAGTATGTGTGAGGGGAACTCTGGGTAATAGGAATAAACGTTCTCACTATTAAAACTGAGACAGTCGGTGCCTTATGGTTGAATTGCCTAACAAATCCAAAATGTAAACAGCTATTTATTTGGGTGACAAATTAGCAAAATGTTGACTACAGGCTGTAGACAATGTATAATTACTCTGTTAGCTCCTGTATTGTATTATAAGCCTTGTGTTGCCACAATGTATTATTTGATCTCATCAGAGCACCATGTCTGAATTCATTTCAGGCTAATTATTAAACACATGTGGAACATGAAATGAAAAATATTGAAATTGCATAAAGAATAATGAATACAGGCACAGAGGGTGGTCTAATATTCTGTGCAATAAAAGGATATTTTCTGCATTTGGATAGACACACAGACAGAGGCGGACCACCTGTGTGAGAATGTGTTGCCAGCACCTCTCCTCTGATATTACTCTGTGTGATGTAAGATTTCTGGGATGATTATAATCAATACAGCAATTGCAATTGGCAATGATGTATGCACTAACCAGAAGTGCATTTGTCAGGACGACACCACACTGTGGGTATCGACAGCAGGGAGCCAATACGACATGAGTGGAGACAGATAGATGCATGAGTGTACAGAGAACAACACAGAGATACAGAGATCTCAGACGCCCAGCACAGACAGTCAGCACTTTATCTACACGTCCTGTAGAATCACAAGAGCCAGACAACATCCTGCAGCTTTTAAAGGTTTAGAAACATGCAGGTTGGCAGCCCTCTTTGTAGCATTAGCGCTTTAGCATCCGGCTAGCACACTGCCAGTCAAACCTTTGGCACACGTTACCGCATTTGTGTTTGTCACGATCCTAAAAACAAACAGACAGATGTACAAAATTAAAGTATTACATCTATGGAATGTCCCCATTAAGCATGAAAACTTAATGTGTGTGTGTATGTGTGTGTGTGCGTGCACGGGGAGTGGGGGGGGTTTGGGGGGGCTGTGGGTGGGATGTGGTTCACAAGGACATGTGTATACTGATAATACTTCCTGTGTGCTTAAAAACAAAATACTATTAAAAACCA
Organism: Ambastaia sidthimunki; assembly: GCA_036877625.1. Classification (NCBI taxonomy): domain Eukaryota; kingdom Metazoa; phylum Chordata; class Actinopteri; order Cypriniformes; family Botiidae; genus Ambastaia; species Ambastaia sidthimunki. The sequence goes on from JAZGTK010019735.1 coordinate 5,192, forward strand.
AAAAAACAAGTGACTTTTGGTTAATTTAAAAAAGCCAAAAGTTTTGTGTGACGGGTGGTAGAGGGTTAGTTAGGGGGAAACTACAGTGTGTGTGAAAACCATTTTGTCTATGGATAGTCCTCACGAACCACATATGCCAACATGTGCGTGTATGTGTAACGCTCTTATCATTCAAAGCTCCCTTTAATTTCTCACTCTCTACCTCTCTATCTTCGTCTGGTCTTGCTGATATGCTAATCAGTGTGTAAGTATATCCTGTCATAATTACAGCATATTAAAACTATCCACATCTCAGTATAATTCTCCTATATGCATAATTGTATTTAGCTCTTTCCTCAAATGAGATAAACAGGAAAAAAGCTAGTCTTACCTTTAGCAACTTAATCTTCATTGATTGAATATCAGACTCATTTGAATTCGTTAACAAAGTCTTGTTCAGAGGCTGGAAAACGTTGAAACCTCTAAGCCAGTCCATGAAGCTGATTGGTCAGTCCACTGTATACAAAACATGTACGGTTAGCAACGTAAACATTTTTCAGCGTATAAGGGACTTGATAGGTGTGAGCACTATGCAGAAGGAGAAAGGGTCTGACTCAGTGTAGGTCATGTTAGAGCGAAGCACTCATGGAAATGACAAGTATGGAAGATAATGGAGGAAGCGACTCACCAAATAGGCATTCATCTTTGTTGCTTTTGTAAGGCAGGGCAAGCCAAGGTCAGCAGCTGAGTGAAGCATCTTTGTGAGACCCGGGGGCGGGAGGCGGACTCACAAATAGCGGACTGGACAAGGGGCCACGTGTCCCCGGCAGGATTAACAATGGTCATTTCACAGAGGAACGGCCCTTTTCTCTTCTCCGTTTGTCTCGAACCCCCACAAGACCCTCTAGCCACTTAGGGCCTGGCCTCTCCTTGACATTTGACCTCTGACAGTTCACAGGTGTTGGCCCTACACGTACGTATGACAAACACATATTCAGGTCTCAAAAAACCTTCCGTACAAAGCACTCCGTGGCCCCAAACACCCTCAAGTCTCTACCTGTGACCTATCTCTTTCACCTTCTCAAAGGCTAGGAGAAAAATGAGAGCAGCTCATGTTAGGAAACACTTTCAATTTGTCTCTGGGTAATATGCGAGGTATTGCATTAAAGACAAATAGCACCCCCCTATGTTTCCTTTATCACTGTCAGGGCAATTAATAGGCCAAGGACCCTTTTACTGGGTTACCAGACAGAGGGCGAGATGAGGTTCTTACGCAGAATCCAACACTTTTCCTACAATATCCATCTACCACCATCAGAATGCATAAATGTTAGCACATATAGCACTACTACACTAGTAATATATATACACTATACAATGTATATGTACACTATAAATTACTCATATTTCTTATGTAGATCTGTAATTGTGAAGTAGCTAGTAAGTTAAACGTCTAATGCTTTGTTATGGGTTCAGACAAAATGTGGTACATTTTCAAACATTTTAAAGCTGCAATCTGTAACTTTTTTGGGTTAAAAATGTTTTTTTTACATTACCCTGAATTACAATAATGGTTTATAATTGCCAGTTTGTCTTTATTTGACTTACATAATGACACTTTACATATATGTAAAGTAACCTGTAATTTTGTGTTTCAAACAGTGATGGCAGTAGAGAGGCAAAAATTACAGATTAAATCTTTAAATAATCTATTATACAATTAACAGTTACATCACGTTCTCTAATCTAATATGGAGGTTTTCCAAAAGAACTTTTTATTTATTATTATATAAAATATATATTATTATATCAGTACAACAGCACTTGAACACTTCATTGCTGTGTCACACTGTTGACCTGAAGTTTTTGTTTTGTTTGCTTATCCTATATAATGCAGAAAAGTTTAAAAATGGTTTAGCTTCACCTATACTGTCACAGAAAACATAATAAAACATTTTTTTAATTCATGTCACTTCAAAAAAAAAATGTAGCCCATCTAGAAGTGTTTTCCATTAACATAACACCTATTTTTCATTAACAGACTTAATCAAAGACAACACCACACAGCCTCGCTGGGATGCATCTTGTCCTGGTAAATGAATTTTCATTTCAAGGAAGTGGACGTTCACGTGTAAGTGTGTGTAACAAAACGATAAGGAAGGCCGGATCTGATACAGGATGATAAAACACTTTACTGATGTCGGGGTGGATTTTTGCATTTCACAGGGGAGGAATTGGATGTTATCTCTGTCTGGGGAACATTTTTCCCCCGGAGGTTGCCCTGGGGCCACAGCCCGTCCCTGCTCACCCACACAGCTAATCTTTTCATGCATTACCCAATAACATGCATCCATAATTTGTGAAATATAGCTGAATAGCATTTTAGCAACCTAAATTACATTACATTTCATACACAACAGTCTTTTGTGCAAAAGCAATTTATGACTGCTTAAGAAACATGTTTATCCAGATTAACATAAGCAGATTGCCTGTATAGCACTTAGAATAGCATATATTCTATATTTTATTTTTTTAATGGTATGCTATGCTTAAAGTGATTTACACAAATAGGAAATGCATCGAGATCAAGACCCTTGGTTGTTTGTGGAAAAACATTCCTATCAACCAATCATTGCGCTCTGATTTAAGGATCAGGGCTCTGATTGGTTGATAGGAAAGCTGATCTAATAACATGCTTCACCTCTGTAAATCTCTATAAATGTAAAAGTAAATTTATCTTAAAAGCTCCCATACAGCTAAATTCCAAACCAACAGCAAAAATTAAAGATGGGGCAAAGGACAGGAAAGGTCTGTGCCTGCAAAGTGTGTTTGTTTGTTTGTGTGTGTGTGGAGAAGAGACTTCCCAGCTAACAGGAAACGTTCACCAAACATTGGCTAATGTTTTCTTAAGAAAAGTTATGTCAACGTTATTAAAAATGTTCTCGCAGTAACATTAGTAGAATGTTTATTGTTGTATATCATATTTCAAAAACTTTATTCTTAAGTCATTGGTTTTATTCTGTAAAACGCTACAGAATAAAAAAAGGTTAAAAAACATTCTTAAAACCAAGCAATATGTTAATACAACATCTAAAAATTGGTTCTAGGAAAAACTTTCCTGGAACTTTTAAAATAACATTTTAACGTTTTAGTTACTTAATGGAAACATTACGCAAATGTTCTAACAACCTAAAATGTTAGCTGGGTTTGGTCTTGGTGGCTGCACGCCTTTCAGCTAGCCCTAGCCTGATCTCTGACGGCTGCCCGGCTACTTTACATGTCTCATTTGAATATATTGATTGGGCCATCTGTAAGCCATTTATCTCTTTCAAAGAACCGTTAGAACAAGCCACCCCTCCTTCCTTACCACCCACCCCGTGTCTCCTCTCACATTTACACACACACGCACAAATGCTTGTAGACACATACGCACATGTGCACGTACCCACAAACACACAGACGCACACTCACATACGCTTCCCCCGACGTCAGATGCACACAGATGAACACATGTGATCTAAACAAAGCCACCACTCCAACATTCAAATGTACAAATGACGTTAATGGAAACTGAATAAATCAATACATAATAACTGACGGCAGGCAATCATCACAGATGCGTTACTCACCCGAAAATCTCATGCATGCTTCTCTGTGTGGCGTGAGACTGCAGGTTTAGGACCATGGACAGTGCTGCCATCTTGTTACACACCTCAGCAACATGTAGGCGCATTAAACACACCCTGCGTTGCTGTTTGTCTGTTCACAAAACAAATATAAATTCATGCACTGGAAACAGTTTATTTAGCATTGCGTTAGCTGTGCAAAAGGTTGTAGGTGTTAACAGGGAACACACATACTGATCAGATGTATAGCCTTAATGCACTGTTGCTTTGGATAAAAATGCAATGGTGTATGTATTTTTATAGTTGTATATAGTATGTATTTTAACTTCCTTTTGTACCAGGATGCATTTGCAAGCTACATAAATTAATTATACATTCACAATCTCTGTGAACAGAGAAGTCATACCACCTTGACTGATTTAGCTGTGAGAAAAACTCCTATTATTCCTCTGTTGGCCTGTGGCCAGCTATACAGTGAACTAGACACCAGACGTCCTGTTCTGAAGAACTGGCTTCTGTTCATTGGCTGTCTTTGCTTCGTTTGGCCTGTCTATGCTTATACATCATTGCTATGTGTGGTAGAATCAGCTGACACAGCACTAACCTGATTGGCCGGATTCCATGTTTTACACACCCATTGAGAGGCCCTGGTGTCATCAGGTGATGGCAACAATCATGGTGGTTTCTCACAGTGTCATTTGAATTTTTACGAGTCAAGCAGAGGCGTCGGTGACCTTTCTGTGGTGCGTAAGTGCAGGCCCAGCAGATGGTGGAAAATTGGATGGACTGTCTGGGCCATACGGAGCATATGCAGTGAGTTTGTGAAGCCTCTGCGTAGTAAGACGGAGCCCGGGACGTGGATGCCCGCCCGGTGAGACTGGCACAGCTTGCTGACATTGGCACGGTGGAAAGGTACAGCACGCCACCCACTGAGCGCCTATCTTCCTTCTCATCCCTCGTTCAAACACAACCCCACTGGACTAAAAGAAAGGAAGATGTACTTAACCCTGCGTTAATCACATTCTGAGAGACAAGGAGAGTTTCTTCATGGACCTAGACTTGAATCTAGGTTAATCTGAGGACTGAAATTCTCAGTGGTTTGATACAAACAGACCTTCTTTTGGTGCAAGTGCTGAAAATTAAATCAATATAGAGCAGGGGTTTCCAATCCATGTTCTTGGAGGTCCACAGACCTGCAGAGTTTAGCTTCAATCTACTCCATCACACCTGCCTGGATGTTTCTAGAAGTCCCAGAGACTTTGATTAGCTGGTTCAGGTGTGCGTCATTAGGGTTGAAGCTCAACTCTGCAGGTCTGTGGACCTTGCTGGAGACCTCTGATAGAGTTTTCTGTTTATTACTCCAGTTTTGAAATTTCACATTGGTTGAGCATGGTGCTTGTAAATGCCAAGGTCGTGTGTTTGATCAAAGGAAGCACACATAGTGAAAAAAATACCTTGTACTGCAAGTTCCTTTTGATTAAAACATCTGTCTCATGCATCAATACAAACATATTAGGACTAAACTGGCATAGCATGTTGAGTAACACCAAAGTCGTGGGTTCAATCCCAGTAAGCAAACATAGTAATAAAATGTGTCCTAAATGTACAGTAGGTCACTTTAAAAAAAGCATCTAGTAAATTCATAAATTAAAAATATATGTGCTTAACTGCACATATATGCACATGCCAAAAATGTAAAGCTTTTATAAAGCATCTGCCAAATGTGTAAACGTAAGTCATCACCCGCTAGGAAGTCAAGCGATGGACAGTGGCTGCATTGTACGCTCTATGGTAATAGATGTAGCAGTGTCCAGCTCTGCTGTCACGGTGACCATTTGAGTGGCATCTGTTCCGACTGTTGTGTTCATACATCCAACTTTAGGTCTGCGAGCATCTCATTGTACTATGTCCTTTATCCCCTATCGCTCCACATCACCAGTGCTCTGTCTTACTCTCAGATAGCATCCCACCCCCCCACCCCCCACAGATGTCAGCGTCTGTACACAATTCCACCGCCGCAAATCTTTCAACTGGATGGATGAATGTCCACAGCCCATTCATCATCTCTCTTATCCCCTGCCCTCACCGCTGTTTTTACATCATCCTGCAGTCAACTTGACAAGTGATGTCCCTTCTTTGTCTCTCTCTTTTCCTTCTTCCTCCCTTTTTTCCCTTCTTC
>JAZGTK010019736.1:0-11270 GCA_036877625.1 Ambastaia sidthimunki
CCTACCGTTTTGACAGAGAACGCTTTTTTGCTCTTAGGTTTCTGTGATTATAAAGTAATAATCTTGCAACAATAGCATATTTCTAATTCATTAAATATTCTTCATTAGATGGATGCAGAACTATTTATTGTGCTTTCTGAAATGTCTCCACTAGCCGGTCTGTGTCGTGACTCGGCCTGCTGATTCATTACTGTGTGTTCTGCAAATAGTATATGACTGTTTTCATAAGTGAATATTTTCTGCCCCCTAATGGTGTGACACTGTAACACATGCAGGAGTGGAACATCACTCGCCTGTCCTACGAGTATGACTCGGAGCCATTCGGGAAGGAACGAGATGCAGCCATTAGGAAGTTGGCCAATGAGGCCGGCGTGGAGGTCATAGTACGCATCTCTCACACGCTCTACGATCTGGACAAGTATGTACTTCATTTCAGTTCTACATTCAATTTCCAGTATCTTTACACAATTTATGCATGTTTTTATAATTTGTACGTTCACTGAGAATCAAACCCATGACACTGCTGTTGCTAGCTCTATGCCCTACCAGTCAAGCTACAGGAAGTTTATAATCATATTGTGAAGGTACTCACCGGTGAATTCTTGTCTCTCAGGATCATAGAGCTCAATGGGGGTCAGTCTCCTCTCACGTACAAGCGCTTCCAGACTCTCATCAGCAAGATGGAGGCGGTGGAGATTCCTGCAGAAACCATCACAGCGGAGGTCATGGGCCCGTGCACCACGCCGGTCTCTGATGACCACGATGAGAAGTTTGGGGTTCCGTCTTTGGAAGAGCTTGGTTAGTTGGAAACAATCTTTATAAACAAAAAAAGAATTCAGCAGTGTATTTTCTGCTGACCACTCGAGCCAGTAATTTAGATATTTACTTGCAAAGTTTCACTGAAACTGTTGATGAACTTCCTGAAACAGGATTCGACACAGAAGGTCTGTCCTCAGCCGTGTGGCCAGGTGGAGAAACTGAAGCTCTCACTCGTCTAGAGAGACACCTGGAAAGGAAGGTTGGTAAAATGATCTTTTACTGTACTGTCACACTCACATATATGTTGATTCAGCTTTACACATTTAGAACCCAGATGCACAATTCTACTGTAATGTTGTACTAAACTTTCTAAACGTTCTCTTCTAGGCTTGGGTGGCCAACTTTGAGCGTCCAAGAATGAATGCCAATTCCCTGCTGGCCAGTCCAACCGGCCTCAGCCCATATTTGCGATTCGGCTGCCTCTCCTGTCGACTCTTCTACTTCAAACTTACAGATCTCTACAGGAAGGTGAGTGTGTTACAGCGCCTGTTACTTTCATTTAACAAAATTTCTTTTTAATTTTTAAATTAATTTCAATGTCTTTCCAGGTCAAAAAGAACAGCTCACCTCCTCTGTCACTCTACGGCCAGTTACTCTGGCGTGAGTTTTTTTACACGGCTGCCACCAACAATCCACGTTTCGACAAAATGGAGGGCAACCCTATCTGCGTTCAGATCCCGTGGGACAAGAATCCAGAGGCTTTGGCCAAGTGGGCAGAGGGCAGGACGGGTTTCCCCTGGATCGATGCCATCATGACCCAGCTAAGGCAGGAGGGCTGGATCCACCACCTGGCACGACACGCTGTCGCTTGTTTCCTTACCCGTGGAGACCTGTGGATCAGCTGGGAGGAAGGCATGAAGGTAAAACAACACCCAACAAACTAAATAATCAAAATAATGCACACACTATGCAACACACGACAACGACTAACAGTTGGTGGATACGCCCCCTTTTGCTGATTGGCTACAAGAGTGTTATAGTGTTGCGTGGATCAGCCCGATCCCCATTGTTTTTCTTCTGCTTACACAGCCAGTATTTACAAAACTGTGCCAAAAAATCTGTAGATTCCACTCATAAAAACAGCTCCCATTAATAAACCGCGTTTACCTGCATTAAATACCAGTTAGGGTCATTTCAGAACACTGGCTCTCTGGTTAGAATTCTGTTCTGTTACATCAGTAACAGATGCATCTGGTTTTGCAGGTGTTTGAGGAACTGTTGCTGGATGCAGACTGGAGTGTGAACGCAGGAAGCTGGATGTGGCTCTCCTGCAGCTCCTTCTTCCAGCAGTTCTTTCACTGCTACTGTCCCGTGGGGTTCGGCCGCCGCACCGACCCCAACGGCGACTACATACGGTGAGTCTGTTCACACTGAGGTCGATTGAGACAGATGCTGAATTTGAATCATGAATAACTGAAACTAAAGTGGAACAAATTAAATAACATAAGACTTGAATAAATTAACTGGTCAATTTTCACAGATCTCATTCGTTTGTTTTTTTAGTGTTTTCCAAACTATGAAAAAACAGAAACAAAAACAGAACAAACAAGAAACAAAGACATAAATTGACTTAGCTGAATAAATTAATCGGTCGATCATTGTTTGTTTTCTTAGTGTCTGACCGATTCATAACTATGATTTCTACAGTAATTGTTACAACATAATCTTACGTTTACATTTGAGGTCTAATTGACGCTTGCGTTATCTTGAAGGCGATATTTGCCCGTCTTAAGGGGTTTCCCAGCCAAGTACATCTACGACCCCTGGAACGCACCCGACAGCGTCCAGAAAGCAGCCAAATGCATAATTGGCGTACACTATCCCAAGCCAATGGTTCATCACGCAGAGGCGAGTCGGCTCAACATAGAGCGCATGAAACAGATCTACCAGCAACTGTCCTGCTACCGTGGCCTGGGTAAGACAACAAATATGGGTTTTACTGTGGCTTTACCAATAACTCCATGTCTAAAATGAATTCTCATCTTACAAAAACGTTAATGGAATGTTACAGCACGTGTGAACACTTATATACTCACTCAACTTAGTGTTGTTCTCTAACAGAGATTTCTGCTCCTATAGGTCTGCTGGCATCCGTGCCGTCCAATCCAAATGGAAACGGAGAGAATTCAACAAACTTAATGGGATTCCAAACGGGAGATATGACTAAGGAAGTCACACCATCTTCAGGTTAACAAAAACTCCAACTCTTCCATACGTGTCACCCAAACAGGCGTGTCTAACTAGTTGTCAGTTTATAATTAAGATACATCCTCCTAGTGCTGTATTTTCCACGTATACGCAAGTAATATTAATATTTAAATACTGGAGAATACTAGCCGTCAACAATAACTGAACTTCTGTTCATCTCAGGCTATCAGATGCCGCCCACATCTCAAGGTGAATGGCATGGCAGAACAATGGTTTACTCACAAGGAGACAACCAACAAAGAGGCAGCACACAACTGCAAGGTACCAACTAGGGAGGGGTCTTGACAGTAGACTAGTTGTCTGGCAACTAACTAGCTAGTTTTTATACAAATGCCCTCTAAGAAGTGGCAATCAGTGCTAGGTCTGATTATTTATGACCGATTAGTCAAAAGTGTGACAGACTAGTCAACTTTAACAAAAAAACTGTTTAGCACATTCCTAGTACAAAATACACAATGACAATGACATTTCAATATATATATCTGCAGCTAATGTTACGCAATGAGTGGTAATCTATAAAACTATGCTAACATGAAATTCAAAATGGTTCATTTGTCATGCAGGTTTTGCAGGCAACAATAAGGGCACGTTGTGCTACAGGCAAGACTCACAGCAAATACCCGGCCCTCCTGTACAGCAAGGTAAAAACCGGACACAGGTCTAACAACATTTAAATGTTAATGCAAGCATTTTAATCTTTAAATGTCTTTCCCAGGACGAGGACTGCATAGCAGTTCCTTCCAGGCGCCTGGAAAACGTCACAGTGAGGAATCTGGCCCTACCACAGGTTCAAAACTTCAGAGACAGAGCTCCTAAACAACAGGTCACTGTCTAAAGCCCTGTTCACATGGGACTAGTTTTCTAGTGGACTTGTGTTATAGTGTGATTTTACTCCTGTGTGAACAAGTCTGTGTTTTTGCCTGTTTTTTCAGATATGGTCAGAGGTCCATTCACTGTGGCCACCGTGACTACACAGGGGCCCGAAGTTTTACTCTCACCTTTTCAAGTTACTTTGGCATTTTTTTGGAAGAAACCAAAACAGAGGGAGTGCATGATTCTCTCCATAACCACATCAACACATAGCACTTCAAATCAGACTGCACATTATCACAGGGACTTTACCCAAGCGGTCACCAACATCTGTCAACTTTGGAATAACGTTGCGGCTCTGTGGTGAACACCGCTGCAGCGTTCTGTCAACGTTGCGTTCATGTTCGGACTGTTTGGGACTAAATTTTTGTGTATATAAGGATTTGACGAATTTACTCGCATACAAAATGTACATATTTAATATTTTATGTGGTTTCTCTATTTCATGTAGTCATAGACCCATTGATATATTTTTGATATAAAGAATTATTGTGGATCAATTTTACTCTTCTTTATGGAAACAAAATTTGTGTTTAAAAGCATTTGTAGACTGTCCATGCAGTACATTGCTAAGGTTCTCCTTGGACTGCTTGTTTGCACTATGTTTTATATGTATGCTTTGTTATCTTTCTGTCTCTTGCATAGTTGTTTGTGACATCTATCCCTTCATTTGCTTTGTATAGACTAGCATCTGTTCTCTCTCTTCTATATCTGGGTGTCCCACTGTCAGATCATTAATGTAAACTATATAAAACTTAAATTTACCACCATGTTTCTTATCATCAAGTTGTGCTTGTTTAATAAAGCCTAAATGTACTTGCCATCGTGCTTGTTTACTTACAGGGGCCTGAGTTTAACAACAGTTACAAATAAGGCAAGGTGACACCACCAAAACAATAGCAATGGATCACTAGTTCTGACTCCATCACAGGGTTGAATCACTGTTTAAAACAATGTCTTTACAACAATCTCTTCTAAAATCCAACATTCCTACAACAGCCCTAAAACAAAGAGTTAAACGCTATTTTTTTAAACGTAGTGCCACTTCTGTAGAGTTTATGTTCAACCCTGTTACAACACATCTGACAGTAATCTTTAAGCAAACCCAAAACCTTTATTAACAGGCGTGTTTGAAATAAACCCTACAAAACTAGTCCTAAAAGTATTTGAAAACACATCAAAATGCACAAATTTCATTGTATTTCTAGCTAAAATATGGCTAATTTTGTATCCAGCTGGTTTCATAGTCAAGTTCACACAGGTGTCCTGACAGATACCAACAACAGGTGCACCTGCGGACATGATGTTTCACAAAGTTTGATAACAAGAAACATGTTTGAATACTTTAAACGCACAAAAATAAATAGCCACATACACTCTTTAACATACAGCAGCGACAACACAAAACCTGTAGCGTTATATTATATTGAAACCTTGATCGCTTACCTGCAGCGTAAAACAGCGAAACGTGGCGTTGTAAGAAACATTGTCCCGTCGTTCTGGTTATTAGTCAGCAATCCATAAACTTAAAACAGCTGTACAGAATAACAAATGTTGAAGATAAATAATATATGTAAACTACAACAACGCTAGTGATGAATTAGCCTAAAACGCCGGTCTGTTCAAAATTACGTACGTGACGTTACGCAAGAACTGACGTCACTACGCACGTTTCTTTCGCTTTTAAACGCTGAATGTTTGCATTTATTATTGTTGTTTGTACTCGGGCACTATCTATTATTTTGTATTATGGTTTATTATATCTTTGTTTTCTCGCTTTCTTTTTTCAGTTTTTTCTCCCTGATGTGGAGGCTTGTAAACTCTGAAACTGTAGGAAAGCCGTCCTTAAATCTTACATCTTTATAAGCAATTATTAATGAATCTGTGACTAAGTCTTTGAAATAATTTCTTGCAAATAAATTGAATTTCACCTAGTAAGTAACAATAAGTATTTTGTAATCTTTACATAAGTGATTAAAAGAATTTTTATGTGTATTCAAGGCGACAAAAATAGCTAATACTGAAAGCTTTGAAACAAAATACAAGCCATCGTTTCTCAAATAAGACACGTTGAAAACACGTTAAAAAAAAAAGTTTCCTTCGAGCCGGATTCGAACCAGCGACCTAAGGATGACAGCATTGAGCCTCTACAGTCCTCCGCTCTACCAACTGAGCTATCGAAGGGACACGTCACGAAGCGTCATCCGCATATTTCATTACAGGAAACGTAATATCTGGCGTTTACAAAAATTGCTAATATATATAAAATATTCAATATTGCATGAACTATATTAACATTAAATACATTTAATACAATAGGTAAAAAGTACAAAACACAATGTAATGGAAATTTCAAACAGAAAAAAGATAACAAAGGCTATTTTTTCTCTACCATATTTTACAATGAAATCCTACAGACCAGTGTAGGACCAGTAGCCAGATATGACCATATTAATTAATAAGGATTTGTGTATATAATCTTTAAAAATATTTATTTATTGACGTACTGTAGAGTGAAAATCAGTAATGTAACTGGGGGTTGGTTATTTGTGTGGTCTGTCCATCATCGGGGTCCTCCGCTCCTATTGATAGATGCAGCTGTCTCATGCTGTGTTCACCCAATCAGGAATCTGGTTTAAATAAAACCTCCACCTGTCACTCACAAATTACATGCAGGCACACTTGAGGCTGATACAATCTCTCTCCTGGCACAAGGACACGGTGGGCCCATCTACAGTCAAAGCACTGCTTTTATCATAAGAGGAAGATAATTATACTGCGAGGGATTCCTGGGGTATCATTCATCCTTGTCTACTGTTGACAGTAAGTCAAGTGGAAGACTATCAAGTCCTTAAACAAATGTCATTCCATCAGACTTCTACAGCCACAAGGGGGCCTGAGGGGTCCAAGGGCCCCTCATTTAAATGTCCGCCCTCCCTCATTTTATGATGAGACCCCACACAAAACAATTCTGGCTATGCTGTTGCTATACACACTAGCCTCTACACTCCAAACTTTTTTAAAGCTCATTATACACATATTGTTTGGAACAATCTAGAAACAAAAGTATCTGCTTGTAAAGGGCCAAAAATTACAGGAGGACCAGTGTGTGTGTGTGTGTGTGTACTGTTCATCACAAGTATATTTATACCAGTGCCTTTTGACCATGGAATGTCCTCATTAAACATAAAAACCCAACATGAGTGTGTATTGCATGTATTTATATACATAAAACAGAAGGGCATGACTCAGTTTTATTTCCCCAAAGGACTGGCGTTGATTCTATAGAATTCCGACAGCAGAGCCAGCTGAAATGTTAATGAGAATTCTCAGTACATGAATAGGATTTGGGCAGACGCCACTGAACACTTGTCTACCTTTGTCTGTTATCTTTCCATCCTCCAATGTCAGATTCCATCCACATTGTCTCAGAAGTATCTTAATAAACATCCTTCTCATCCTATTAACCTTATAATCCCTCCTCTTACAAACATAAAAATTACAATTGTATTACAGTTTCTTTTTTATTCCAAAATGGCAATTGTTGTGTACGGCTATATTGTCACACCCAAAACAGTGAATTAAACAACTGCTGATAAACAATAAGATCAGTGGCTCAACTGTAGTGCTTGGTAAACTAAATCAAATGTGGAGTGAAACAGGATCCATACTGATGCACAAATGTGCCTGTGCATCTGTTTTGAGTCTGAAATAGGCGCTCCATTTCACACCACAAAGGTTTTAGGGTGGGAGAGTAAGAGGTCAGAGGTCAGGGTCTGGATACAGAGCACCAGGCAGAAGAAAACATGGCCCTGCGAAGAAGAAAATAGATCCTTGGTGCATCTGTTCAAAAAGCTTACCTCTGTCTCTTTCTAAAAAGGTCACATGGGTTGGGCGGACCCTATAAAAACAAGAGGAATCCATGGAGCTCAGTCCTTTCACACCCTTTGCCACAAAGCTGAGCATTTAGTTATACTGCTGTTCAGTGACTTCATCCCATAAAACTCACAAGCAGCACCATGTGTGACACAGAGGAGTATGTAGAGGAGTTCGAGGAGGAGGTGATTGAAGAGGAGGAAGAAGAAGAAGAAGAGCAAGAGGCAGAGGCTGAAGAGGAAGAGGCTGAGGAGGAAGTAGAAGAAGAGGAAATACAAGAGAAAGAAGAAGATGAAAAGGAGGTGGAAGAGGACACCAAGCCCAAACCTAAGATGTTTGTTCCCAACATTACAGCACCGAAGCTGCCTGACGGAGAGAAGGTGGACTTTGACGACCTCCACCGCAAACGCGTGGAGAAAGACTTCAATGAACTGCAGAGTCTCATCGAGCTGCATTTCAGCAACAGGCAGAAGGAAGAAGATGACCTTATGGCTCTGAAGAACCGCATCGAGCGGCGCAGAGCCGATCGCGCTGAGCAGCAACGCATCAGAGCCGAGCGTGAGCGAGAGAGACAGGCGCGCCTGGCCGAGGAGAGGGCGCGGCGTGAGGAGGAAGCAGCCAAAATACGTGCGGAGGAGGATGCCAGGAAGAAGAAGGTCCTCTCCAACAAGGGCTATGGAGGGTATCTGCAGAAGGTGGATCAGAAGAAAGGCAAGAGGCTGACGGAACGCGAGAAGAAGACCAAGGCTCTAATGGAGCGTCGTAAGCCCCTCAACATTGATCATCTGAACCAGGAGAAGCTGGCGGAGAAAGCCCTGGACCTCTGGAAGTGGCTCGGTCAGCTCCACGCAGAGAAGTTTGACCTGGCAGAGCAGCAGAAGAGGCAGAAGTATGACATCAACGTTCTGCGAAACCGCGTTAGTGACCATCAACGTGGAGCCAAGACAACGAAGACCAGCAGGAAGTCCTGGAAATAAGTTTTAATGGAATAACAGGTGCAATTATACAGAAAATAACTAAGGTTTGTTGGAACCACAATTTCAAGGGAAAATAATTTAGGTTTCCTTTGAAAAAGAGTCTCCTTTCATGTCATACACATTTCATGTATTATATATGTGAGTTTTGTTTCATGAACGTTTTAATTCTGAAACTAAAATCTTTATAGAAAGCTTCCATTGGTATCACTGAATGAATGTTTATGTACACACACACACACAATTATTTAAAAAACTGAATTTACAACATTTAATGTAAGTAAATTAAAATGTTTTGATTACATTTAAAAATGTTTTTTCATTTTCTGCATTTTTTAACCCATGTATTACAAATATCTCTAAATGCATTAATTGACTAGTGTCATAAATAATTCTGAATTAAAACAGTATATATCTTATATATCTTATTTTGTCGCAATGTTTACCATCACTAATTCACAATCTATAAGTGTTTTGATAAACAATTAAAACTATGAAACAATACCAGCGTTTATGTTAAGTGAGGAATGCAACATAAATCAAAGTTTTATAAATGTCATAAAGAACTTTATTCTAACAAACATAAGGCACAAAGGACGCAGCAATGATGCAAACATTTTTACAGTAATAATACAGTATAACTGTAATGCCAGTAAAGTTTTGTGCTACATTAGATGAACTCTAAATGATAAGATATGTTGTAATATAGAACTACAATAATGAAATGTAACAGAAGTATTTAGCTGCCATAACATTTTCTTCATCTATAAGCCTTGTGAAATATGATTGTGATTTCTAATTAGTAACTTACAGTACAGAACAGCAGCACAATACACTAGTACATATAACATTTCTATAACATTGCAGCAGTTATATTTGCTACATGATTATGCTTATGAATCAGTCAATAAGAATTTGGCCAGCAAAATTAGGATTTAAAAATAAAATTAAGCATTTTGAATATATTTAGCTTTAAAACACATTGTAAAGTGACAAAAAAAGGTGTATATTATTATTAATTTTACCTTTTATTAGCATTACGCTTAGTTTATCTAACATAAAATAGCCAAAGCAAAACAGCTGCTTAAAGAGTACATAAGCTAAACGTACATCTCTAAGCAATTTTAAGGCCGTCAGTTCTTAACATTTTTGCACATAACTACCTAAAATATCTTTATTAATTATTAATCAGATCAGACTGAACAAAAAATCCAAACTAAATCCAATGCTCTGTATATTATTTCTATTTTGGAATGAATAATTTATGGCCTGCCAATTGTTTTAATTACACCATTGTCTTAATATTTTACATTAAAACTTTGGTCTGCAATAGTGGTCAGTTGTACTCTCAGGCCCAATGTGTCAAGACGTGATGTTTCTGTGAGATCTAAAAATCTCGGTTGTTGCTGCTGATCAGTTTGGGGTACGAGGTTCCAATAGATCGGCCGTATCTGTACACCACGACCTCCATCAGATACTCGTCTACTTTAACCCTAACGTTAGTCACTCGCTCATCGGACAGAAGAAAAACGATGGTAAAGAGAGCCACCTCGAACTCCGGGCTCACGCCAATGAAACAGCTGCCCACCGGCTTGACCAGCCCGTTCCAGCTGAACTGTAGGTTTAGTACGTGATCGTCTTCATCGGGCTGTGAGATTTAACCACATAATATTGTTAACTATTATTAACTTCCTGTAGTGTTCCTGTAACTTAACTAGAAATTATAGATTACTAGTCATTTTGCAGGAATGTTAATGTATATACAGAAGAAAAACAGGAAACAGGAACTGAAATGTTCTTGATGATATGACCTCTTTAAAGCTGTAGGTTCAGCTCTGAACGTTACAGTAATGTATTCAATACCGTATCTTTGTTATCTCGGGCCTTGTATCCTTTGTAGTCCACATGATTGTGTTTCTCCTGGTGATAGAACTGCACCCAGTTATGGAGGCCCATGATCTCCTTACCGTACTTAGTTTCTCCAACAAACACGTGTTCAAACCCGCAGGAATCTTCACTGTATCAGAGACCAGAACACAGACAGGCAAAATGTATCTGTATTTTTAAAAGCTGAGAATATACACAAGCTGCAAATATATGAAGTTTAAGTAGCATGAGAAGAGGTAATTTAATATGCAATAATAGTAACAAAATTAATAATGTAATTATATTATGATTATGGTTGTCATTATTATAGTTCTATTAGGTATATTAGTTTTTAAAATGGAGAAACTAACAAATGACTTGAGGGCCTCTAGTGGCCATAATAAAAATGGCAGGTATGTTGTGTAACTCTGTTAACGATACATCAGGTGTGTTGGATAGAATGTGTTGTATACTAGGTGCGCTAATGACCTGTATGTAAGTCATGAAAACAGAGATTTAACACTCACCCTCCACTTCTGTCTCTGTGATACAGCTTGAACCAGATGTCATAAAGCTGCCTCTTAAACTGAACAGGGTCCGACTGAGCACGGCCCTTGCGTACCAAGTATCTGTGGGCACACTGAAAAACACAAGCAC
>JAZGTK010019737.1:0-11269 GCA_036877625.1 Ambastaia sidthimunki
TGCAGACCATCTTTGTTTAGAACCATTGTACCATAAAATGTGGTTCTGATAGTAACAGTAAGTAAGACAATACCATCTATTAGTTTCTGCTGACTGTTCCTCATCACGTGGATGTTTTCAATTCCAATAAACTGGAATTTAATGTTGCAGTAGTTGTCCTCATTTTCATAGCCTTTCCCTGCAGCTCGGTTTGCCATTGCATTTAACTGAGAACAGAAAAATCTCACAATCAAATACAGTGTCTTTCATGTGTAATTACTGGTTCCTCATATTCTGATATTAAATGGACTGACCTTGGGTCTAGTATCCACAACATACATGAATCTGCTGCCAGGATTGGACTTCATTATGGCCTGCAGCATCTGCTCATCCTCCAGGCAGCGGGCGCTGAAGCCAGAGAGAGGCTGACTGCTCCGACATATCGTGGCCTGGAATGAGACATCACAGTTTGCATACACAGCTAACTGGGAACATTTCCAGAATGTTGGCTAGTGTTCTCTAGAAGTATATACATATACCCACTTACTGTATTTTTTATATTATATTTTATTCTATTTTATAGAATTCTATTTTAATGTTAATGTTTAATGTAACTGTACATATTTCTTTCTCAGGGGTCACAGACATACAAGCATTTCACTGCATATCATACTGTGTACGATTATGTATGTGACAAATAAAATTTGAAAATTTGAATTTATCTTGCAGTTAGTTCATACTTTCTAAAAGTTATACTTTAAAACGCTCTTTTTAAGTTGTTAGTAGAGCATTTTAAACTTTTACAGAGTTTAAAAATGTTTAAATAGCATTCCTATAACCAAGCAATAATAGTTATCTAAAAAAAACTAGATGTTATAAATGTTCCCAGAACTTTCAAAATAACATTAATACATTTTTGTCTTCGTGGAAATATTACGTATATGTTCTTACAACCTAAAATTGTTAACTGGGTATGTTGGTTTAACTTTTCATAACTTGTAGTGTTGATCAAGCACAAATGCAAGCGGCCACCATCGTACAACTTCAGAATCATTTCCAGCCCAATCCTTCTGCTCTGTGAATAAATTCTGGAACTTCAGGAAGGATCACACTGTCCTCTCGGTGGAATAGTGTCCACTTCATGAGAATTTGACCCCAGCCTCATAAAAGCTGAGCTTGCATTATTACATTTTTAGACACAGTTCTGATCATATTTTGGGGTTAACTAGACATGAAAGAGGGGAGACATTAAACTAAAGTTGACCCCTTCGGGTCCCACCACCATGATCTTTATGTGGAGGGCGCACACAAGTTTCTCCATCTGTCTTCATTTGTCCAAAGTAAACATACAAACTCCATGGGGAATACTTGACCTCAATGCAATGAATGTCTTTTACCAAAGAATCAAACCCACAAGAATGCAGAAAGATCTTGACTTAGCATTTAAAATAGCCTTAAATCAAGTAATTCATAATGCAGGCATATGCTGCACGACACAGTCTTCTGCCGTGGTAAATATACAGTTTAATTTTTAATGGACTGACCCAGCTAACAGGGAATGTTTTCAGAACATTTGCTAACATTATTTAAAGGTTCTCTCAAAGTTATCAAAAAATGTTCTTGTGGTAACATTAGTAGAATGTTTTTTAAACATTGTTATTAAAAACATTATTCTTAAATTAAAACGTTACACAAATGTTCTTACAACCTAAAATTGTTAGCTAAGGAAGAGATATTGAATTTATATGTACACACACATTCATATATAAAACCTTCAAGTCTCAAGAACACAACGTTCATGAACCCTGAACTCGCCTCCATCTGGTGACAACATTTTGGCAGGCAAGCACATGAAGGAAAGGACCAAACTCTCCACAGCCTCATTAAAAGTGGCAGATGAATTCTGAGGCTACAGAATGTGCCAGATGTGAAACTAGACTCACATGGTTTTCCTTGCAGTAGTACGACAACGTGGGAAATCGACCTCTGCTGCGGAACTTTGAGCTGCCCACAATGACCGGCAGAGAGACGGATTGAGGCACCAGCAGGTCAGATGGGTAAGAATCACACACCTGTGTCCAAAGAAATGAATGCATTTGAATTCTAAATGGCCTCCATGTATCTGGACAATAAATGGCAAAGGCAGGTATTTGGGTTATGCACTAACTCTGTACTCTCGGTTGATGGGGGTGGCATGCCATAGTTTATTTGGAAGTCCCATTCGACTGTACTCGGCCTTCAGGTCTAAAAACTTCCATGAGCGCTCCCGTTCAGCTTGGTCAACATTTGGTTTGAAAGAAAAACAATACAACTCCTCGTATTTTTCTGCAAGACAGAAAAAACACGTCAACAAAATAAACAGCAGCACACTGAAGAATTTTAGGATCATCAAAGTTGATATTTTAAATGCTTCATGCACAGAAACCTTATTGCATGTTTTATATTTTCAGAAATTAATCCTTAAGTAAGTTCAATAATCAATTTCCCTAGTGGGGACCACTGGCTTGTCCCCACAATGTAGGTGTTTGTGACTTTTACCATCCCTGTGGGGAGATTTGGTCCCCACAATGACAGGACACACACACCACAAGTCACCAGTGCAGCATGCATTCCTCAGTAAATGGAGAAAGCAAGCTTTACAACTAATTTATTTATGAATCCAACCCAAAAAGGACAGTACACAAAACATCTCTACAGATTACATCCGTAAGGTGTACTTGCATTTTCAGCACATTTTGATGTAGTTCAAAAATATCTGTTTGTTTTGATAATTTGATATGTATAATCTTCCTTAGATTAAGTGATATGTATGAGCAGCACTGTTTTAAAAATCTATATGTAATGAAGCCCACCTGGCCTACAGAGACGTAAGAGTGAAGAATAAATGTCATGGCAGTCGCTCTCTTGAGGAATAATAAACTGTAGGACCTGAAAGTTCTTGCAGTGGATTAGTAAGGGAAACCCACTCTGAGCTGCCTTCTGTGTGACCACATTACCCACCAAACTGTGCAGAACCTGTAATTAAAGCGGGGAACATTTTCAGAACAGTGGCTAACATTCTCCAAAAGTTCTCTCACAGTTATCACAAATATTCTTGCAGTAACGTTAATAGAATGCTTTTTTATGTGTATGTTCCCAGGACATTCAAGATAAAAGTTTTAATGTTTTTGTAACTTAATGGAAATGTTTGGGAAACGTTCTTACAACCTAAAATTGTTAGGTGGGTTGTGTATGTGACTTTTTGATATGATACCAGAGGTCTACTGATATATTGATGTACCTTTATTCAGGAACATACAGAGATTGTTATTTATGTCCAGTTTGTCAAGCACATAAATTCACATACTTGTGGTAGTTGTAGTTTTTTTGTAGCAACTTGATATCCACATTTCTCATCCACTTTAAATTAAATCTGATTATCTAATGGTCTAAAACTGATTAAAATGAAGACTGAACTTTTATTATTTCTATATAATAAAATTGATTTTACTATATCAATAACGTCAAAGCTTGTTTACACATTAAACACTTACCCACAATTCATTTCTGACCTCAGATCCTTTACCTACAAAGATGGTGTGTGTAGCAGTGAGGTACAGAGTGCCCACCTGAGACCTTCTGGAAAAGCTTCTGTCCACCAAATGGACATTTTCAACCTGCAAAATATAAACAAGACAATAATGCAAGAAAATATTGGCATTAAAGATGTGCTATTAAATAGTTGCATATACTAAAAACATACTTCTGCAAAAACTGATTTATAAAATTAAATTAAATAAATCCAATGATCATTTTTGCTATGACATATCGTGTGTTTTTGCTTATTAAAATGGTTCACTCCGGCCATATGCCATCCGGCCTTAAGGTGATGTTTCAATCACTCAAGAACATACACGTTTACATCATTTGAAAACACATTGCACAAAATTATAAATCTGAATTAGTCTTTAATTTCCTTTGAATCTTATGAAACTGGTCAGATTATTTGTTATATTATCTATTTCCTTTGCGCATGACAACTAGAGGGTTCAGACAGTGTGTTTGAGCGCATGTTCGCAACAATGCATGAATGCATTTACATAAATAGCTCATGTTTAACCTCACAAAGCACATCGTGCACTGAGGGTTTAGGGTACATGGCATCAAAATAAATGTTATAATATGAACTCGTGTCACTGGATAGATGCTGGAGATTTACCTTCGGCAGTCTGATGTGCTCCATCTCTGCTCACCACAGCTCTGACGCGTGCACGTTTCTTAGCGTTCAGATATAACTCTTTGGATCATATTGAAGAGTGTTAATTTAATGCACAATATTTAAAACATATGTTTGATCTGCTTTAAATCCTGGTTCATACGGATACATGTAGCTCCTCCCGACATTTGTCGCGATGCACCGTCTCTGTGATGCTGTCCGTCGTCAGTGCCGCGTGGTCCTAAAGCCGACGGGTTCTGCAAATGTCGATAAGAAATGTTGACAGAAAATGTATTTCTCAGGCCTTAGGTGATTATTAAATATTTAATAATGTTTGAAAATATACAAGTTTTGATGGCTTTACGTCCTTTAAATGCACATTTTAAATGTTGAGGTACGGGCAGCAGTAAGCAAGTGATGGTGGTTAATTGTATAGGATACCGGATTTAACAAAGTTGCCTATTTTACTAAATGAATTTTTATTATTGGGTTTTTTCCTTACACTCAGCTAGTTAATGGACCTATCTCTGTCTCTATTTAACCTTCCTCTACAAAATACATATTGACACTACAGTGACGTCATCTGAATCTTTGAGCCTGTCAGCTTTGTTCAGTACATACAGCATTAATGTTACTGCAAACTTCAGCATTTCTCCTCCAATAAACATGTGTGATTTTATTCATAACTTACTGTACTGTGTATTTAACTTTTTATTATATGAAAATTGTGATTGTTTGTTCTGACATTACAGCTATATCAGTTTTGGCAAATCATATATATAGGCAAATCAGTGTTGCATTATAAGTTTACTTTTTATTTTAGGATATTTTAATATTATAAACTTAAAATAACAGGTAGTGAACTGTCTTGTGTCATGAAAACTGCTATTATTGGATTTTATGACCATTCCACTTTCCTGTTCAGTCTTGCAGAATTTGAGACTTACTGTCTCATTTAGCCTGAAAACATTTATGCTTCAGCAAATCTTGCAGTTGGTTAGACTTTGTATTAACCTAATTTCTTGGTTATAAGAATGCTTTTCAAACATTTTTAATTCTGTAACAGTTTTAAAACATTTCACTAAGAACTTAAGAATAACATTTTTGATATGATATATAACAATAATAAAGTTCTTCTAATGTTACTGCAAAAATGTTTTTGATATCTTTGAGTGAAGTTTAACAGAACATTAGCCAACGTTCTGAGAACATTCCCTGTTAGTTGGGGGTACCCTCTGCAAGCAGCCTGAGGTGCTCTATTCATGTTAATAAAGCAGGACTGTGGTCTCAGTAATCCCCCAGTTTTTGAGTAATTTCAAAGATCGATCCATCAGCTTTTGGGATTATTTTGTTTGAAATTTGTGCAAAAATCAACAAACATACATTTTTATTCTGTGTTTAAAAATGCCTCACATACCTTTTTAAAACTATAGTTTCAGAAAGAAGAATGTTTGCTCTCTGCATGGCACAGAAAACTGTCTACGACAGAGAAACCTTGGGGCAGTTTCTCACAGAATCACTGAACTTTAGAGGATTTAGCAAATCAGGCAGTTTTGCAATATAGACAGCATTACATTGATCTTGTAATATGCACACAGATGATCATTTCAGCCTCCACATTAGTTTTCAATATAAAGAAGATTTCTTTTGTCATCCAGGTTATGCTCACTGATGTGCATCCTGCGAAAGTATTCATGGTGTATATAAATATTCACATCCTCTTTTTTTGTCTTAATTGTGTGTTATGAAACCAGATTTCTGATCTCTGTGCTCTTCTGTAAATGCAGTGATGTCATAGCTAATAGGTTTCCTATGATGATGCTTAATTTAACTGGATCACATCTGTCTAGATTTTAGTATTGACATTCGGCACAGGATCATTCAGGTCTAGACTTGTAACCTTCCAGACAGCTGTATGTTTTCACATATCATGTGGTTATTTATTGCAAGACATTAACTAGAGTCTTAAAGTAGGCAGGATCCCACCCTCCCTTTAAAGCACTCTCCAAAGCCACGCCTCCGATGACTCCTTGCATTCAGACCGAATGCAATGATTGGATGAATATTTGATGGTCCTGAGCCTTTCACAAAAAATATATATTTATATAAATATATATAGACCACTTTACTTAGTGATTGCTATCAGGATGTAAAGACACTTTCAACCAGCATAACAAAAAATGTTTCTTGAAAAAAAGTTGGCTACCTTGGCTTTAAGGATTGTGCCACTGTTAGCTGGTGGTGCGTCACCAAAAATAGCATGACGTTTTGTTTGACAGACATGTTTACAAAGATAAAGAGGGAGAGAGGGCAGCTCATCCTCCTAACAGCTGCATGTATTGTGTAACAATGACATTGCATGAAATTAATGTTCATTGTAATTTTTCTAATTGCATCCTTGCCCAGTTGGATCTTAATGAACTTAAATCCATGTAGATCTTTCTGCAGCCATCAGCTTGTACTGTATCTTCTGGGTCTTTCCAGTAATAATTGACTGGAACATGCTGTATTGACAGCTCTGTTAAGTGGTGCGAGGGGTCCCTTTGACAAACAGTTTTAGCAAAGGCATGTAACAGTCAATCTGTTGACATAAGAGCCAATATTTTCACTTTAAATGAATTAATTATGCTTGTTTACATGACACTGCCACTCAAATCTAGTAAATTAATTGTGCTTTGGGCATTGAAATAAAAAAATAAGCCATTTTATAGCACTTTTCAAAGGGTCCCCTGTAATCCTCTTGTGTCCTGTCTGCTGTGTGGGACTGCACTGGTGGATGAATAAAGTTGCTCTTTGAACTTGATTTTATGTCCATAGAACGATCTCTGGGTTTCAGGCCAACACAGAGAGCTGTTTGCCAGTTTATGTAAATGTGCCTGCTGAGCAATTTTTGTAAGCTGTTAGGTAAAACTGATCCACCGTTTACATAATCATTTTACAATGTTTCTGTTCCATTCACACTCATCACCCGATCTTTCAAAAATCCCTTTTAACAAGAATATTTACAGTCGTGTCCGGCTTTTGATCTCCAGTTTCTTTCGATTCATGCCAGATCTGTCTTTACCTGAACTTGTGCCAGCACTGGCCAATGCAGTGACCAACATTCTCTGAATTTCTGTGAAGCGGTCTGTTCTTCTGTTGCCCTGGACGGTGTCTGAATGTTTGCAGTGGTGGCCTCACTTACCCATTTATTAAGGTGGCATTTGCTTTCTGTGTGGTGTTCGAGATACATCAAGGCCACAGGATGGACAGGCTTAGAACCAATGACGAACGGAAGGACAAGAACATCAGCTAAGCCATCTGAGAAGATCTCCAGAATAAAACACATGCAGGGTTACATACAAACAAATAACATGTGATTTTAATGTGATTTTTAACAAACACATGATTCAAGATTCAAATAGCTTTACTGGCATGGTAAAAAGTGTCTTTACATTGCGCAAGCACAGAAACATTAAATACACATATTTTACATGCACACATACACAAAAAGAAGTACACAATATATAGAATCTTTACATCTATAAAAACAGTCAAATAAAACTATCAACAAAAAACAACTGTAAATGGCCATTGACCCACTATTACTGTGCTTGTGGGCTAATGTATAAGGAAAATGACAATCCATTAAAGCCCTTAAGGCTTCTTTGACCAATCAGTGTTCATGCTTTTAGCGACTCTTCCACACTGAGCTGGGCAAACAGATCTGTCACAATGTTTGTCAATGTCAATTGCTCAACGTTTATCAGTGATCGGTAAGTGCACCGGCAGCTGGGACTTACTCGGCCGTGTGTGTTTTTAAAAGCATGTTCAGAAAGAAAAATCAGCCACCAAAATGGTTCTTTTTGTCGATTTACCCACGCATACACCCTGTTTTTGTGTTTTATAAACTCAGTGACCTGGCCAGGCGTTTTCGGTCACAGTGTACCTTCACTTATTTCCTCTTGGGGTCGTAGCACCGCTACCCGAACAATCCTGAGGAGGGCGGGGCGTGTTAAACCTGCAATAACTTTTTTTGGTTTAAAATAAACAAAAAAACAATTATTAAGGTAGTGCATGACAGATTATTCTTTTAAACGATCTTATTACCCTTTTCTACCCGATTCGCAGCGGTAAGTTTATAATAATGAAAAATTATAGTTTGGCTTCAACATGCACGTAAAGTAACCTGCAATTTTATGGTTCAAACAGAGATGGCGACAGAGAGGCAAAAATACGGATTGCAGCTTTAAGACAAACCAGGGCAGAGTACAGAAGTGTGTAAAAGTCAAAGCACTTGGGGGTCGCATGTCATTTGAGCTACAGGAAAGGAAGGGGCAAACTTGAGACAAGACTGGGAAGGGCTTTAAGTTCGGCAGGCTTTTTAAAGATATCAGCGGAGATCTCTGAGAGGGGTGTGTGTGTGGGGGGCGTGTATTTGTGTGCTTGGGGAAAGCTGTAGAAACTTTAAAGGCATTTCTTTCACCCCGGTGATACAGTACATCTACTGCCAGTCTCACGTCAGGTGGTAAGTCCATGTTTATGCACATACAGTATTTTAATTTAATTTTATGATATTTTAAAAAGAGCCGAATAGTTAAAAGATTAATGGTTGTTGTATGCAAGCATGTAATGCATGGTCATATAATTACATTTTGGTGATGATATTAGATCAGCTGCACAGCTTATCTTAGTCAAAAAAGGCGAATGTATAAAAAACATATTGCAACTTATAAGGAGAGACAGAACAATGATTTACGACTGTTACACTTGCAGAGTCTTAAATTGCAACTCTTGTAATTTCAGAACTGTAACCTTCACTCATTACAACAATAACTAAATGTGTGTTTTATTACATGAAATACATTCTGATGTAACTGAGCTTGAGAGTTGCATGTGTGAAGTTGTGCTTTATAAAGAGTGAGGAGCCCTCAAGGCTGTAGCTCAAAGTTACAACCTCATACTAGCTTTTCACAGGTTGAATGTACAGTAGATGCAGTGTAATGTTAATGCCCTGCTATTTGATCAGTTGCTTCAAAATGCCCCATGTTTACTAATGTATGTTTTAAGTCTAGAAGTATTAACACAGGGAAGTCATTTTATAAAGACGAGTTCTGTGGTTTTGGAACAAACTTGATGTGCAACTTTATTGCCTCTGAATGAGCAAAACGGCACGCTGCCGAAAAGAGCATGTATGAGTTTTAAAGAGACAGTGCTTTTTATTCTGGAATGCGTCTTTATTACAGCTGTAGCAATATGAGTCTTGTAATATTCCCAGTTTTCGTGTTGCATGTGTGTGATGTGCATTAAATAAGCTTTATTAAAGCCCACTGCAGATTATCTGTAATGCATTTATTGCAATTATTATTGCAATTATTGTGAATTTTTAAGCTATTGTTGGTGGTGAAAGTAAACCACAAACGTCACTGTAATTCCACAAAAGTGTCTTGGCCAATAAACGCTCTGCCAAGTACCTACGCCTGTCAAAATGAAGGTAAAACGCTTTATCTCGCTATTATGTAATATTGCCAGAGGCTTTTTCAGTATTCTTTATTAGGCAATGCTTAAACATGCTAAAACTACAGACAAGTGAGAACAAAGGCCAAAGGTATTATTGAATAATGCAGTGGCTCTTAAGAACTGTTTTGCATGTGACAGCTCCAGTTTGGTGCCGGTACTATCAGCTCTTTTAGTTCAGTGTGAATTTATTGCGTTTAGGGTTTAGGCAAATATCCAATTGTACATAATAAAGACATTGATTATATCTGAATGAAAAATGTGTTATTTAAATGAGTTAGTCAAATCTACAAGAACTATGCTAGACATTTATTTTGAATCATGGATCTTCAAAACTGAATCAGAGCTCAATGATAAGGTTTTTTTTTTTGTTGGCCAGACAGGCCAGTATTTCATATTTGTACTTGCCCTGCCAAAATCTTTACTAGAATATAATACATTTTGTAATTTTTTATATGGTTCGTAAAGAAATAGTCATATATCTAAATTCATTAAATGTCAAAATTGTGCACAAGTACGATATAACCCCATTACAGTTATAAATTCATTAACAAACTTTTGCTGAAAAATTATAATATTTGGAAATATATTTAATATTTCTATTAACCAATTTTAAATAGTTCTTCCAAGACTAAAACAAATTACTTTAAGAATTTGGACAAAACCTCATCTTTGTTAGCTAGCTAGATAACACTGGAAGACTTACTGACAACATCACCAGCCAGATTTGATAACTGACAATTCTCTCAATTGGCCAGAAACTATCTGATACTGACCCTGGATCAGTGGGGCCATGATTATTGTTGAGCTCCGCAAATAAATAGTTGAAGAAATTGGTGTGTTCTTAACGCTACAAACAAACAAAAAACATATGTACTTTATTTTTGGGACAGTTTGTGCTACAGGAAGAATGTTGGAAAATTGCCTCACGTTTGGCCGCTCCCTCGTGAGGAGGAAGAATGTGGATCAGGACAGTCTGGAAGAGTCCAAGCTGTGCCGTTGCCTCTCCACTGTTGATCTTATTGCCCTTGGGGTGGGAAGTACACTGGGGGCTGGAGTCTATGTGCTTGCTGGGGAGGTGGCCAAAGGCAACTCTGGCCCCAGCATTGTGGTGTCCTTCCTCATCGCTGCTCTGGCATCTGTGATGGCCGGCCTTTGCTATGCAGAGTTTGGTGCTCGGGTACCAAAGACCGGTTCAGCCTATCTGTACAGTTATGTGACTGTGGGGGAGCTCTGGGCCTTCATCACAGGATGGAATCTCATTCTGTCATATGTAATAGGTAATCATTCCGGTTATTCCTAGGTTATCCGTAATACATCTTTCTTTAATGATAGTTTTTGTGCTGTACGTACAAATGAGTCATTTAAAAGATGATGTTTCACTTTAAACACACATTCTGTTGGGACAGGGACGTCTAGCGTGGCACGTGCCTGGAGTGGGACGTTTGATGAGCTCATCGGAGGCCACATTGAGAGATTCTGCAAAATGTACTTCAGAATGAGTTTGCCTGGCCTTGCTGAGTATCCTGATTTCTTTGCAGTCTGCCTGATTTTACTCCTATCAGGTAAAAACACAAGCTAATTTACTGCATTCCTCTG
>JAZGTK010019738.1:0-11269 GCA_036877625.1 Ambastaia sidthimunki
CATACTGCAAAGTGCTTTTTGTTATGTAGCTTTCTGCAATTGAAAGTCTTCACAAAAGAAAGCTAAAAGAAATGAAAGTGGCCGATCAGTAACCTGTTTATCAATGTGTAGATGTTTATTTCAGATATTGTTGATGCACTGCAATGTAATTTACTACTTTTTAAAACAAATACAATTTTTATTTTGTCAATATTTAATTACATTTTGTCAATATTAAATGAAATGTTAAATACTCAAACCAGTGAAAATTAGTGTTAGGCCTACTTGGTCATGTTTGTGGTGGTTCATTGTTACAAGCCAAACATTAAATGCAAGTTCAAAAAATAAATTGTGTGCAACATGTATAACATGTTACTGAATAAATATGTTTTTAGTACCTTGTGTCAATAATTGTGGTTGTGGGCTTATTTGGAACACACATGGGTTTAAATGGTACTTCAGTACCAAATAAGCCCATGCCAGACTTTTGACTTTATTCATAGAATTTCTTTAATTTGTTTTTAAAATATGCATAACTAAATGAATTTACTTTCAAATGAGAGATTAATCCTTCATTTTAACAAACGATCATGTTTATAAACCATCTTAGTATCTTTGAAAAATACGTGAGAATTTTGGTGGGCTTAATGGGTACACATACCCTAATGTTTTGTCAACTGGTCTCATTCTCCCAGTAAGCAGCTAAAGGTGGCAGTGGCAAGGAACCAAAACTCCAACAGAACTGAAGTGGAGAAAAGGAAGATTCCACCAAGAGGGCCAGTTTTATTAAAATATTAATAATATTACAAATTAATATTAAACAAAATATTAAAAATGCAACCCCACCACAAAAAACTCTGGCCCACCAGTAATGTCACTTGACCAACCTTACATTTCTTAGCTGAAGCTGGAACTTGGCCTGGCCTGGCTCGCACTGCTGAATTGTCTATGCATTTAAAATATAACATCCATTTGCACTTACATAATAATGTATTAAGTCCAATAATGTAATAAGTCAGAGAATTATTGATATATTCTGCATTGTTTATATCAGATTTCAAATCAGAGAGAATCACCCGTCATCGTTGTTTTCCAATACAGTATGCACACAGTGCAGCATTGCTGTGAGAAAACTGCATGAAATCTGTATGTGTAAAAGTGTAAAATGAGCCCATGCACACATGATACATATTTCACAAGCAGGTGATACGTTCAGTCTTCACAACATGTTTTGCAGCAGGTTTGTGCACCTGTTAACTATAATGTTACAGTTGTCTGCAGTACTCACATCTGCACATAACAAAGTGCTTAACATTTCAATTCCACTGTACGTCAACATCTATAATGTTTTTTTTATTGCTTGTATTAATTCTGACACTGGTCACATGGTTTATAAACTGAAAACATTTTAGTGTATGTCATGGTTTGCACTGGAAGGGGGAGTGGCTTAACAGGTTAAACTCAACAGCAAATTGGTAACTGTAGTTTGTAGGTATAATATGAGCAACATCTTGGTGCAAAACACAAACACAGCTTTGGAGAAGATGCAGTGTGTGTGGGCCATGAAAAAGATTATTCGATTCAAAACACCAAAAACAAGCACAATTGCTCCACGTGTCAGGTCAATAGAAAGATCACCAGCTGATGTTTACATATTTAAATACCATACGATCTGGTCAATCCTCTGGGACCTGGTACTAAAGTTCTCAGGTTGCCATAGCAGCATACCACAGCCGCCAGCTTTCTGATTGGATAAAGTGTCTCAGTCAGAAACTGAATCTTTTACTTAAAGTAAAAAGCTGCCATATTTGAATTTACTATTTGGCAAAATCTTTCCAACACAATTTGACAAAACATGGTTGTTGAAGAAACAACACCAGGTGTAAACAGAAACCAAAAGACACAGCTGTCTACTGAGAAAAGACACAACATGACGGACAGTAAGCCTGTATAAACACAGGTCAGAATCTTTTACCTGGTCTTGCCCACAGCTGTCACATGTGTAATGCCTTACAGCTAACACAGCCTGAACTCTGAAACTCTCGCTGAAATCACAAAATGACACTAATTAGTGTACTTAATCCACCCATTCATACATACACACCCACTCCCACTCAAGGGTACACGCCTCCCTCCACAGGGGAAATGAAAGCCTACATTACTGCCACTGAATATGCCAAGTCTAAACACCTGAAGCGCTGCTCCACAACCTCAAATGAAATCACTGCAAAATGACAGAGAAGAAATGAGAGACACATGGAATGGGAAAAAAATCTGAAAAAATCTGTTTTGTTTCAGAGGAAAGCCATGTGGGGTTTGAACGACAAAAAAAAGTCTCTTCCTGACCCCACATTTTTATTTTTCGGCCTTCTTTTAAGGATACAAACTGAAAATTCGGAAAATGTGTACACAAACTTTAAAAACACAATTTATAAAACAAAACGCTTCTTCAGGCAGAAGTCAGTATTTAGTGTGACCTCCCCTGACACTAAGCACATCTTGAACTCTTTTGAGTTCTGAAGTCATTAGATCAGCATGTAGGATACCGTTTCATTTAAGTTTAAGGCAGTCAGGTTCTTGCACAAGTGTAATAGGAGCTCACACTAAATACTTACTACTTTAGTCTTAACATTGTTAAAAATATTCTGGCCCGAATTTTGCCACGGCAGGCACCACTCGCATTTTCTTATTGATTTATTGTCATTTTAAAGCTGGGAAGGGTCAAGCTATCATTTACTATAACTCAGATCGTGTTCAGCTAAAAAAAAGAAAGTCATATCCTCCTAGGATGCCTTGACGGTGAGTAACTTACTGGCAAAATATAATTTTGGGGTGGACTATCCTTTAAGACTTTTATTTAAGTTTATATAATATATAAAAACAGGATTCATTATCAACAGTTCATTAAATATCAATAAAGCAGAAACAAAAGAACTAAAAGGGCAAAAGGTGAGTGAGAGAGAATACAGTTCAGTCTTCTTTGATTCCCTGCTTGACCCTGTGACAACATAACATTTAAACTGATAGACAAAGCTGTTGATCGCCAGTGCACTACAAGAGATAAGACAGTGGGCAAAGACACACACACATCCCACAAATCTCCTAGCATACTTTGCTCACTTTAGCAGGTTGGAAGACCTAGAGATGTTGAGCATCCCTTATGTGGCAAAGCCCCTGCATCCCAAGTTGAATACTGCCCAAGTTTAGAATCCCAAATCATTGTATGTTTAATAGAAAAAAACAGAAGGTGCCCAGATTTCATACGTAATTGTAATGGTTCACTTTCAACTTTACCAGTGCAATCTTGCAGTCTTGTAGTAGAACGTAGTGGGTAACAGTCCAATGACTGAGATATAATGTTGACCCATTTCATTGTGCTGACCGAAGCAACCATCAACCATCAGGCAGCATCATGAGTGAGGCGACACATGGAGAATTCAAGAGATGCTCATGGATTGGTTGCTTTCGCCTGAGTGCTGACATTTATTAATTGAAGATTTGACCTGCTGTTCATATTCTCTCTTCCTCTGTCTATTAACACCTTTTTAGGTTTCTGGAGGTCAGTGAGGATCCTTTGAACCAGTAGGTTCAGTTATAGTGGGGCCAGTTAGGTCAATATTTCAGACAAATCGTGCACTTTGTGGGACAAGCATCAAATTTGGCATGAATGAAGCTTAGAACCTCTCTTTCAGAAAAGCATGTTAGCCACCTGAAAAAATCAAGATGGCGGCCATTTTTCAAGATGGCGACCACGTACACACTAAAAATTAGATTTTAGCATTCACATTAAACCATTCACCAATAACATTAACTATTAACAATTCAAATATATAGATTTTAACATCAGAAGTCAATCCAATATAATATGACTTTTATTACAGTATTATTCAACTATATTAATGAGTATAATGAATATTTCAGATTACGTTCACTTTCTTTTTCCATTGCGTTTGAGAAAACTTATTACGTATAAGTAACTTTGTTCACTAAAATTTGTTAATATGCTTAACAGATGTCTTTAATTGTTTACAAATTATTTATGAGAGTGATGTCAATGCACAACCAGGGCACACTGGTAACATCATTGCTGTGAAACTCAGCATGGGGTTTAGTGTCGGCTATGTAGTGTTTCTAACCGTAGTATTATTAACTTCTATTATTAACTAGTAATTATTAGCTTCCACTGCTTGAACCTAGTTGAATCCCATACATGAATGTGCTAATTAAACTAGTAATGGTTAGGTGGTAAAAGGATAAACCCTCGGCCTTAACCGTTCAGTTGTTGAAGATGGCAGACAATAACAATCCTCTGTGCTTTTCATCACTGACTGGAGCAAATGTTGTCTCTGTCAGACTGATAAAAAGGAGGAACTAAAAGCTCCTCCTACGCGTTATGAATGCAACCCAGAAAGTGGTGGGTATTATATGAAGAGTTTGGTTCCAAAACGGGATCAATCCATAATTGTTAAATTGAGAAAAACAGTGTTTTCTTTCCCAAAAAAGGGTTTGTATGAAAACTACTAATTTCTGTTTCAAACTGTAATATCATCATGTGTTTGCAATTACATCAAAAAATCAAATCTATATTTTGATTTTAAACATTTATTAAACAAACAAAAAAAATTTTCCAAAATGGGTGATATCCATGACACGTTTTCCTTTCAATTCAATTCATTCAATAGAAACTCATTTTCTGTATCAAAGCGTGAACAAAAATATAACCATAAATAACATGTTAACACTTGCTAATCACTTGCAAAGTAATCACTTGTGATAAAAGTCTCTTGATCTATACATATGACAAGCCCCAAGAGATCGCCGGTATTTTCCCACCGCCTGAGTTTCGCATTTTCTTTATGTTCCCTGTTGTGATCGTCTTTGAAAGGCTTGCGCTTCTTTACATAGATGAACGATGCCATCAATGTTGTTCATTTTATAACGCTGAAAACACCCATTCCAAAGACAACACAGTGTTTACCTGTGTTAACTGACTGTGTTTACTAAACTGCGTGTTGGAATAGTGCACTGTGATTGGTCGAATGGATATGTTTCGTTTTGCTGAAAAACAGGACTGGCGTTTATTGCGTTTTGGGAAAAAAGGGAAGAAACTGTGCAGGAAAACACGATAGACATCGTGTTTTGTTAAGAATTGATGACAACTTTGAAAAAGAGACTAAATGTGAAGCTTATTTTGGCAGTATCTTGATTTTTTAAAATTGGCGTTTATCCCGTTTTGGAACCAAACTCTTCATATGGTTGCAAAAAATGTACCACTTTTTAAGGACATTACCCAGATGCCAATAGGACTGGACTTGTCCAGGTTAGATGATGGGTGTGGCATTGAAGAAACACTAAGAAAAAACAATGCCAAATACCATCAAAGCTGCTGTTGTAACAAAGGGTCAGAACTAGGTAGATCCATTTGCAGCGTTTTATTCAAATCAGCGTTCAAAACAGGCAAGGGTCAAAACAACAGCAAACAGGTACAACAAAGGTAATCCAGAAACGTGAACGAGAGAACAAACACAGATCAGGGCAGGCGGCAGGCAAAAAGCGAAATTCAAAACACAGGTGAAAGTCCAGGGGCAGGCGGCTAACAATCAAAAATGAGAGGCAGTCCAAAAACACAAACCAGAAATCCAGAAACCACAGGAGAGAATGCTGAGAGACGTTAGCCGGGGTGAGCTTATATTTAGTCTCTAATGAGCATAATGGCCACCACCTGTGGCGGGCGTGGTCCCAGCACGGGGTTCTGGGTAATGTAGTTCGTGACAGAGCCCCCCCCCCCCAACGAACGGCTCCCGACGTGAGCAGGATCCCGGAGCGGGACCGGAGGGAAAAAATTCCCCTGCGAGGACGAAGATCTGGAGGGCCAGAATGGAGTGGGGCTCACTGCCGACCGAAGCAGAGGCCTGGATAGGGAGGGATGTGGTGGAGCAGGTGCGATGGAGGACGGAGATGGAGTCGGAGGGATAGAGGAGTCGGACCAAGCTGGTGGGATGGCAGGATGAGGTGAAGCTGGAGGAGCAGAATCCAGAGGGGCGGGAAGGTCGACGGCAGACCGGAGCAGAGCACAGAGGACAAAGGAGCCTGGTGGAGCTGGCGGAGTGACGGGACAGGGTGGAGACGAGGGAGCTAGGTGGCTGAGCGAAGGGGCAAAACAGGGAGGGTGGGAGCACCTGCTCCAACATAACAGAATTAACAGACACCGGAAAGAGCTCACCCTCAGTGCTCTTGTGGAGAGCACAGCTTTCCTCCTCCACGATATCCACCACCAGCTCGGACATCTGCTCCTGCCTCCAATCTAGTGACGCTTGGTTGGCCTCGGCCTCAGGAACCTCCGGTTGCCTCGGCCTCAGGAACCTCAGGCCTGCCTGAGCACCTTTGTCATGGCCAGTAAACGGTTCATACGCTCCGGGTCGAAAAATGGGCCTGGAGCTTGAGCAGATGGGTTCTTAGGCCACGGTGAGTAAGCTACTGGATTGTTTGGCGGAGAAGTCTTCTGTAACAAAGGGTCAGAACTAGGTAGATCCATTTGCAGCGTTTTATTCAAATCAGCATTCAAAACAGACAAGGGTCAAAACAACAGCAAACAGGTACAACAAAGGTAATCCAGAAACGTGAACGAGAGAACAAACGCAGATCAGGGCAGGCGGCAGGCAAAAAGCAAAATCCCAAAACACAGGCGAAAGTCCAGGGGCAGGCGGCTAACAATCAAAAACGAGAGGCAGTCCAAAAACACAAACCAGAAATCCAGAAACCACAGGAGAAAATACTCAGAGACGTTAGCCGGGGCAAAATGAGACTTTGCCCAGAGCAGCAGCACAGGTCAGCTTATATTTAGTCTCTGATGAGCATAATGGCCACCACCTGTGGCAGGCATGGTCCCAGCACAGGGTTCTGGGTAATGTAGTTCGTGACAGCTGTTCACTGTTAAGCAACAGTAAACTAGAACGGGCAAAGAAACGAGCAGCTGAAAGACATAATGACATCAGTGAAGGACAATCAAAAGTCCGAAGGACAACACTAATGCCACAGCATCTCTTCTTGTGTGACAAGGTGGAGCCTGCCTCTGAACTGAGACAAGCTATGACAATGCAGTTGAATGATAGGTTGAATGAATGTGCACACAATCTTAATGATGGCAAACTTCTGGCTGTCTTAAGTGGTGGAGATGTTGTAGCACAAGAGTTTCTCTTGTCTGACATCTCTGTATCACAGGAAAAGGACTCATTTGCTTACAGCTAAAAATAAAGAAGAACCTGAACTAGAAATACTAATATTAGTATTTTCAGAGCTTTTAACTTCCATGATTGAGACCAGAAATAACAGCAAGGAAACTGTTGTTTTTTCACTGGCTGAACTTGTAAGTAAGACAGCAGCAATTTGGGATTCAAGCCCCTGATGCACATGCTACTAGGCTTAAGGAAAGGCTAATGGCTGAATTGCCCGATTTAGAGGCACACAAATCAGGAAGACATATTCTTTTGGCATTCAGGAAAGATATTGGACCAGTTTTGTCAGAAGCTTCAAGCTATTCTGATGCCTTTATTCTTGCAAAATCTGCGAAAATCTTAAGACAACACATGGTCAAAATTCACTCACTGATTCAGTGCCTCCATCTTTACTTCAGTTTGTCTGCATGGTTGAACATGGTGCTGATATTAAATCGCAGTTGAGGTTTGGTGCAACAACAACAGACCTGGCCATGTCACAGTTGCTCCAGTATAACTGCTTTGCAAAGCAGAATGAAGGTAGCACAGCACCAGCGCAACTACTACAAACTACCACAGGCACAAGCATTTCTATATTCCAGCATCCTACTGAGGACAACCCTGGGGATGTGCGTGAGGCAATTCAAATCAGGAATACAAAAGTTTGGACAGTTCCAGAACTGCCTGATTCCTACACAAATGCTCGGCCTTCATTCTTCACAACCAAAAATCTCTCTCCTCCAAAACTTAATGTCACATATGAAAACTTGCCATATGTCCTACCTACAAAAGAGTTTGAGTGGCTTGAGCATGTAAGGCTGATCTTTTTTTTGTAAAGATCAAACAATTTAGTTTTAAGACCATATACATGATAAATGGATAATCAATCCACTATCAGAGTGAGAAAAATTGTATTTCAATAATGCAGATGTTTATGTTTGCAGTATGGCCAATTTTTGTTGTTTTTTGGTAAATTGTCACCAGTATTTTAATTTTTTTACAGTTGTGTGTTTATTTGTATTTGTCAAGTTCAAACTAATTAGTTTTAAGACCATATACATGATGAATGGATAGTCAATCCACTGTTAGGGCGAAAAAATGTATTTTAATAATAACAAGGTCGGCCATCTTAAAAAATGGCCGCCATCTTGATTTTTTTTCAGGTGGCTAACATTCTTTTCTGAAAGAAGGGGTCCTAAGCCACATTCATGCCATATTCGGTGATTGTACCACAAAGTGCATGATTGTTTCACTAACTGGCCCCGCTATTAGTGGGTGGTGAGGATTGTCTTCCACCAGAGATCTTTGGTTCACTTTTACTGGGCCACAAGATTTCTGTACCTCATCAACTATATTCATTTTTAGACTAAATTCAGCCTCCTTGCAGCCTTTACCTTCTTAAAGACATCATATTTCTCATCTGTCCTGGAGGCCCTTCAGAACTGCACACCTGATTCAACTCAGGTTAGTGGATAAAGACATGAGTAAATAAAGACATTTCTGGCAACATTTCTGTAAATGCTTAATTTTTCCTTAAAAATATGAAGCTGTTTGATCTTTGCACCATAAACAACTTTCAGCTTTCTACAGAAACATAAATTCACCTATGGATCAATAATAGGCAGAAATGCCCCAATGTTGGATTTAGACATGCCAGCACAAACAACAAAACAATATTGATAAACAGTTGTTACAATGCTTGCAAGGCATATCTTTATTGATATCTGTCACACATTCATTTTGCAGAACACACACATATTAGATGCCTCACCATTTAAAATCTATACTGTATCAATATACATTTCCAAACAATCTTTGGTTGTGTTTGGCTGTATTGGCTGTCAAGCCTGAATACATTTGGCCAAATTCTCATGTTATAAAAGATAAAGTGCTATCCAGCGTATTTAGAACAATATTGGCTTATTAGACAGCATCGGCAGCTAAACTGCTAACTGTTTGCCCTCTCTCTCATTTCCACATCTCAAACGTCAATTACATCTAATATAAAGTATAGAGCAAAGAAAACGCTGTACTGATGGAAACAACAAGTTCATTAATTAGTAAGACCACAGTTTACGTTCAAAAAGACCTATGGAAAACATTTCAACATCAGAAATCTTTTACAATTGAATCAAATTGTACCTTGCAATTCTGGTAATATGCTGATACTAAACCTGTGATAAGTGGCAACTGAGCCCACAATCACATGCTGGTAGATCTGTCAAGTTTTCTGCACTTTTACTTAGCCTGAACACTGCAGGTAAAACACACACCTACCGTCAAAAACAAACCTGACCTAAAATACACACTTGACGAGGCGATTGTGTGAAGTGGCTTTTAATAAGACACTAGTGCTGGTGTAAACAGAAGAACAGCTTGTTTATGGTAATGCAGACAGTGAAGGCTGTTGCAGATTATGCCCGAGACAGCCATGAGCATGGGCAGTAATGATGTCCCAGGGCC
The DNA here is from genome assembly GCA_036877625.1 of Ambastaia sidthimunki. Lineage (NCBI taxonomy): Eukaryota > Metazoa > Chordata > Actinopteri > Cypriniformes > Botiidae > Ambastaia > Ambastaia sidthimunki. Next base: position 9,657 of record JAZGTK010019738.1, read on the forward strand.
AAAACACGCTGCAGCCACAATCATTTTTTCTGTGTGAGCTGGATGAGAGACACAAACCTCTGCACACATTAACGTCAAGCACACACCAGTGAAGACAAACATGACTCAACAATGACTCGTGTCTGTGTCAGCATGTAGAACTTCCAGCTGTATTTAACAACTGTTGGGCTTGTGTATCACAAACTTAAGTCACGCTTGACAGGGCTGTGAAACTGTCTGGTTTTATGTCTGATGGCTAATAACTCAAGCCTAATTTATACTTGTAACCGCAGACACCTCTTGTGAGAGCTGAATCCATTGAAAACATTCAGCAGTTAACTGTCATGCGGGATGTAGGTGTATATTAGTATAATAGCAGACATTAAAGTCCATCAGTGCCGGCCCATTCAGTCCAGTTTAATCCATAAAACTAAAGCAAACAGGCTCTACATTGATGTAAATATCTCTAAACTGAGCACAGAAAAAAAGAAATACAAATACTTAAGACCAGGTGAAATCCATGGTAACATTTTACCATAATTATTATTATGCAAGTATTATGTGGGTATTATGATGAACATGGTACATGTACCAAGGTAATACTTCTAATTTAATTTTGTAATTTAATTTAAATAAATATAATTTAAATATCATGGTACAGAAATATATAATCATACAATAACATGGTATACAGTATATCAACTGTACTTTTGGTATTTTTAAAAAAAATCTATTGCAAAAATGAATTACTTTGTACAGCTAATCCAGTAATTCTACAGTAAACTATTTATTCTGGTCCAAGCTGTGCAAACAGGGTGGGCAGCTATAACTCTCCAGCTTTCCAAAACATTTCCCCAAAACAATTTTTTGGACATAACACTTAAATACTTATGTATATACTACTCCTAACTGTAACCTTTAAAAATCTTAAATGTTGATTGTGGACTGATGATGTCGCTTAAGAACAAGTAACTCAAGACAGTTCTTCATCCATCTGTGCATGTTTTACACACAAAACTATTTTGCAAATGACTCCAGTCCTAAAACTTTTGGCCGTTAACAAAGCAGTAACCAGTAAGTACTGTATACAGTACAACATCAAGGGAGAATTTAATGTTCGCTTAAAATTTATTGACTTCAAACATCACTTATTATCTGAAACGTAATTAATAGTCTAATGTAACAGCCACTTTATATAGCCGCTCATGTTAGATAAATGTGAGCTATTATTAGGAGCATATCCAAGTTTGTCCAAGTGTGCAAGTGTGGACATGGTGACCAAAAAAAGAGTTACGCTGAGCTTGTCACATATCCTGCACTCCATCCCATCCACATCCATGCAATCAGTGTGCATTTTCTGAAAGGCTGATGGTGTGCTGACTATTGTGAGCGGGACACAGAGCTCACTTCTTCCAGACCCTGCAGGAGAACTTGTGTCCTAAAACACTTTATGTTGCTTAATCCATTAAGATCAAATGACAAGATTCATGACACACCTTATTAATACGGTGTGCTAGACCTTATTAATACGGTGTGCTACACCTTATTAATAGGAGCACTTGTGTGCTACACCTTATTAATAGGAGCACTTGTGTGCTACACCTTATTAATAGGAGCACTTGTGTGCTACACCT
>JAZGTK010019739.1:0-11268 GCA_036877625.1 Ambastaia sidthimunki
GCCTCAATTATAACTGATATACAGTAACAGATCCTGACAGTATTCTCTGAGGCAGCACAACTCTTAATATTTATCCAGATATACAGTCAAAATTTTGCTTGGTTTATTAAAAAAAAGTAAGTATATTAAAAAAATAATAAACATTCTTCAGAGACCTGAACTGTTTTATCACTGAAGATGATACGCCTTTGTTTTGTTTATATAGTTCAAAGGTATAAAAGTATATGCTAAAATGGTGCTACAATATCAATATCACGATAACCATATCTCAGTATCGTTCTCACCTATCAAACTAACAACTGACAGCTGTCAGCTTCCTGCTTCTTTTACACAGGCTTTCCTGAAACAGCACAAAATAACTGAAAAGCAAAAAGAACTTAAAACGCTCTGATTGGCCACACAAAGCATCTGACCACAGCCTGCGGACACATTTTGATTGACTTGTACAGAGTCTACTGCTGTCACAACAGTTATATTTCATGACACATATTTCCGTGATGTGTGTCAGTTAACATGCTTCTAGCATCTTTAACATGTTTCTCTGCCGCAAGCGATATAAACTTGAGACCTTCTTCTGTGCATGCAAAAACAGACGAATAACCATCTAAAACAGTGGTTTGTTTACATCAGATCTAGGCCAAGCAACTGACCTAGCATCTGGAATCTAGTATTCAACACTTCTGACGTTCTTGTCTCCAAAGACCCAGGTGATGCTGAGACGGGGAGTGTCTGTCACCTCTTTAGGTTCCTGACACTAAAGCCCGCAGCACCATCTGCGCCCCAACTGGCTCTCCAGCAGCCGCTGGACACAGATCTGTACTGACAGGGTGTGAGCAGAAGTGCCAGGGTCTTTTTCATCTCTGGGGGAAAACATCAGTCGACAGAAACACCTGTTCAATCCGCTCTTCTCCCCAGGGAAGTGTCTCCGGTTCTTGGGGAAAGAACTCTACTGTCTGTTAAGCGTAACTTTAGGAAAGCAAGGCAACACTTTGTGGATGATAACACACAAAGCTTCTCCATAAAAAAAGCCACACAGCTGAAGCTGTATTCATTTACTCGAGTAATAATAGGGAACTGGAAGGCTTGTGTCAATAATAAAGAATGAGAGACTGATAAGAGAAGCAGCATTACTCAGGTGAGTATTGTAGTCACTGGACTGTGATGAACGTCATAATCAAGCACACTGTAAGGTTCACAGTTATTTGACAAGGTGATACAGTGATAATGACGTTATGTTCAGCAGCTTGCTATCTGACTGCATGGCTGTTTGTGTACCAGTACATGTGCAGTTATCAAGAACCAGGTTATTTGACAATGTGTTGACACGTGTTGAGGGGCAAAGGATGCTACATTAGGATCTTAAAAGCAGTGACAACCAATGGAACAAATAAGAAAGGAGAGGTTATTTTTACAGTATAGGTACTCTTTGAGTGTATTAGTTTGGTCTTAGAATTTAACCCATGTGTCCAACCAGTCATAATAAGCGCAGCACTGTCAAATTAATAAGTGCTCTGCATAAAGAGGGCAAACCTCACCTGTGATTTTAGAATATTCTATTTGATATCATTCTGCAGTATTTGTAACAGGACTTTGTAGCAAACAAATGTAACAAAGTATGACTGTGGAAAGATAATTTGTCAAAATTCTAACACTTAAAAGGCATAAAATAGAACTCAGATATTTAACACATTTTTAAATGATTTTACGGACCCCCTGCAGTTCGGAAACGCTGGTCTATTGCACTATGGTCCTTTTTTAATTTCATGCAGATTAGTGAAATCTCATGTTACTGACTGCAGTGTTTGTTTAGAAAGCTTGAAAATCAATGTATCTTTTTTATTTGTTTTGCAACAGCATGTGTTAAAACAGTAGAGCTAAAATCTTTAGAAAATGTTTTTTATTGGACTATTTAATTTAGCTATAAATGCTATCCTAATATTTTTCAGTCTGGATGACATTTATACATTTGATTCTTGTTTCCGAACTTAAATTGTTTCAAAAGAATTAACTGAACATTTCAGCCACTTTTTCATCCATCTCAACATACCAGGATGTTGCTTAATATTTTATATTTCAGAATCGTCACATACATAAAACAAATATTCAGTATTTCAGCAAGCAGACAACAGTAAAGTATGTTCAGTTGTCCTATATAGCCAATAAGCAGTTAACAAGAATGAACACCAGTGACCAAAGCCAAATGATAAGATAGATGATCTGTAACAATGCTGATTTATGATCCCTGCCCATTATGTTTTAAGACCGCAACGTGGATTCTGACTGCTGACTGTAGATCAGCGTTTACAACCTTCTCCCAGAGCAACAGAGGCAGCCGCAGCTCACCGTGACCACTGGGGGATCTAACGGGCTGGATACGAGCGTGGATAGAAACAGAAAGCCTGACAACTCCATGATCAAGTAGATTCTGTGACAACAGATCATCACTGCTAGCACTGATCTACACACTAGACAGTGTGTCACCGTCACAGAGCTGACACTGTTAAAACAGTGATTATGTAAAAAGTGGTAGAGTTTAATCTTACTAATGGCACTATGGAGGAGTGCTGCGCTGACAAGCTGCAGGCATAGTGATAAATATGACAAAGCAACAAGAAAGTGAACACACAAACACACACACACACACAGACCACGTTTACAGTCTCCTTTCAAAATCTGAAAGTTTCTGTCTGTGTCGCTTTGCGTATCTTCCCACTGTAGATTTCATTCTTTCTGTTTCTTAGGTTATTTTTGGAAGTGTACAGAGACAGTTGAGGGATTATTGCAGAGCCGGAATGTGTCTGGCAGACGGGAAGTGAGAGATGGAGGTGTGAAGAGAGGCATTGCTCATTCATTCGTCATTACTTCGCAATTCAGAAGTAGAGATGAATGCCAGCACTGGTGGGCCAGAGAGAGGTGTATCGCAACAGGCCAATAATGACAAAATGCATTAAAACACACACACACACACACACAAAAGGGTGTTTCTTCAACTATGGCCACTTTTGTGTCCCAGTATTTTTATTAAAATAAACAATTTTCCATTTTTTGCTAAATCCCTCTTATTTGCAGATTTTATTGCTTTGCCCTTGTCTTAGGATATTAAAATCTATCATAAAAATATAATTTCATCACACCCAAAAAATTGCCACTAATAAAGCTTTTTCAAATGTTTGTGCACTTGGTTACCAAGGAGACAAAGGCATGAGTTTAAAACATGCTTGAGATGAAAACTGAAGAATGTTATGTGAAGAAAAAAAAGTTTAATTTAAGAACATAATGCTTTCATTCAAGCTGTAATTATGCAAAAACTATGAAAATTATTATTTGTGCATGTTTATGTTAATTAAATCGCTAGCTATCAACAAGATAAAGGTATCTGTGGAAAAATACCAGTTCATAAGCTCATAATTATATTCACTGCTGAAGTGAACTGATTTAAATAAATGTTTCACTACATTTATTTTCTAAAAAAACAGAACCAAAGTTCTCCATAGTTGAAGAAACACCCACATGCAAACTAAATTAGGCTGCTTGCATAAGCATTCAATGTCCACATTTATTACTCAATAGAAGCATCTATTATGGCAAACTACTGTAGGTGCCTTCACTTTATTGTTGCTGAGACACTCTTAATTTGTAATTCAAAACTACTAATTACAAATTACAGATTCTTAATTTGTTATTCTAAATTTAGGAATATAAAGGAGAATTTTTGTTTTGCGAAATAGATCACTTTTATTTTTCCCCCAGACTGAAATAGTTTGCTTTGCAGAATTTCCTTTCAAAATCTCTTCCATCTATAATTTTAACCATGGATCTACCACCAAATACAGTACCTTACTGTAGATGTCTTAGTTTTGCACTATAAATTGCTATATGACATTATGGAATTCTCACAATCTGTTCCACAGCTGAATGTTCTAAACACTTAAAGGCAGTTATCTCACCTTCAAAAACTGGGTGAAAATATATGACACACTACATTACCATACAAATATCCACCCCATATGCATCATACTTCCAAAGTGTGAACTGATAACCTCCATTCAGACAGCCCACATAAACGCTTACACTGTGAAGATAGATCCATTCATATGAGCGTGCATAAACAATTTAAGCTGGAAAATGCTATTATTTTCTCTTAAATGAGATTTAGAGTAACTCAGAGTTAATCCAGTGCATCATTGAACATCCAGCCCTGCCTCTGACCATCTTCTCTGCTCTGAATTCTAAAGGCATAATTGATGCCTTGATCAGTCTGTGTTGAGTGCAGGATTGGGGCATTTAATTGCAATCAATCCCAATCATTGGTCTGCTTCTTGCATAATGACAAATTGTATGAATAGCTGTAAAACACTACATTACATTACTCTACAAACCGGTAAGGTTGATCAGAGATGGGAGCAGAATGGCTCTTTGAGAGTCCGGCCTGAAAGATAATCAGGGAAATTGAGAGGAAATGCTTTAATCTGGTTTCAATATGAACTGCCTTCTCTGCTTCTCTGCTCTGCTGTTGGTGATTTTCACATCAACGCTCAATCTGCTCAAGAACTTCATCACAGGGTTTAATTCTGAACATTCGCTCTTCTGCTGAAAATATGCATTAGCCTCTCGGCACTCAAAGATTAAACAATAAACCAGTGGATCTCAAACTTCCATGGCGGGCACCAGCTGTGATCAAATCAGAACATTCGTTGTACCACAGGCACAATGTTCCTGGTTGCTGACCTATTTTGTATGTTTCATTATGGATTTTATTTTGAAATCCCAATTTTCCATACCTGATTTTTGACTGTTTCTTGTCTTCTTGGCTTCCAAACAGTGTGTGTAATGTCCTTGTAGTGCAGTTAAGTCATGCAGGAATTATTGTATTTACCAGCTGTGCCCACATGAACATCATCATATAGTCAGGAAGACCAGTGTAAACCCAAAAATTCTGATTTATTAACATCATAAATCAAATATACTGTTTTTTGGGGTTGGTTTCTCCAGAGTTGGGTAGTGTACCACCTGAGAACCACTGAAATACAAATCAAAAATTACTGCAGGAACGTAAAAGCTGGAAAAAATAGACGAGGTGTGAAAATATTCCACAGATGCTGGCAATTAAATCAGACAACAAATCCCCATTCTGACCTTTTTTATGCTTTGCTCTGTGAGACTTAAAGAGGGCAGAAATTCTAACAAAACATGTTTTCTGTTTATTTTCCTCCACCACAACCCTCTCCCTGCCTTCGGGCATGTGACTAAAATCACAATCTTTCCACCTAATTACACTGCAGTGTGCCATCAGTCATAAGTCTAATGGTTTCAAGTCTGAGAGTTAACAGTTAGGACCAGCACTATCCGTTTGTTTTCTCCTTGAAAGATGAAGTGCCATTAGTACCTCACTAACTCTGTCTTTTTATTTATCCCCTTCTATCTGGCACCAATCTCTTTTAGCATTTTTAGCATTTTAGCCTGTTATTTTCTCCTTTCTCTCTGAAATGTCACAGTTTTTTAATGTTGCAGTCAACACAGCAAAGTTCTGCTCGTTTGCAACAATCCCATAATCCACCACTGCATCACACTGGAGTATAAACCAAGACTTTGCCTTGTTAGAGCGCTGAGGGACCTCAAAGCTGGAGCAGCAGATAACAGGATCAGCTCATTAATGTTTCCTCATGCTTCCAGTGGACTCCTATCACTCTATACCGAACCATAGATAAGGCAGGCTATTGCATGAATAACAATATAATCAATGTAAAAAGTTATGTAAATTTGCAGTTATTATGTAGTTCAGTCCAAAATGGAAGGAAAAACATCACAACAATAGCCCATATGCTGCATTTTACATGCAATTAGAAAAATATGAACTCTAGGTCTTTGTTATCGGTCACAAGATACATAAGAGCTAATGGCATTTGGCGTCCCTGATGTAAAAATTCTAAGTTTGAATAACATTTAAGTGTCAGCGCAATGAAATCAGCTATGACAGAGGGTAATGGTTTCAGTAAATAAACCCTTCAAAACTTTCAGACCAATTTAATTGAAATACATTATATGACATTTTTCTGTCTATTACATTGAAAGTTACATTTTACTCTGGGCAAAAACAAAAGCAGCAAGACAAATTTTATGCAAGATCATTTTGCAGATTGACAGTTAGCTTACTAGATTTTGGATTTTTAAGAGCTACCATGTGATGTGTTGATTCACAGCCTCATTAGTATGTTTTCTCTAAACACCACAGCACATATTATTAAAATAACAAACAATATCTGTTCAAAGGTCTGCTGTGGCAAACATGAATATAGAAGTTTCATAGTTTTATCATTATAGCCAAATGAGAACTTAGCTAAAAACTCCAATCTGTTTTTGATCTGTCACGGCAGGCATTTTAAATGAATTCTAAATGAGTTCCACTCCAACAAGACAGCTGTTGCTCTCTAATAAAGCGATTTTTCTCTCTTAACTTAACCACTCCTTGATCAAGTGAATTAAAATCAGCAATTCACATCATTTTAGATTTCTTGACACATTGATATCAGTCACCTAGAACTGGGTTCAAATGTTTTCTAAACACTCTCCAGGTTCAAAGACTATAAACTATTCAGAAGCAAGAAAAAGCACTCAGGTTAGCTTTAAGTGGACTTTTGGAACCCACCCAAACTGAAGGGCAGTCAAAGGTCTGCTTTGAAGATAAGAGGCTGCAATTACAGAAAGCAGGAGATCATTTAGGGACAAATTGTGAATATTTGCCTGCCTTGGCTTTCCACTGTGCGGAAAAGTTAAAGCAAACCTTGCTGGCGGGGCTGATCATCCGGCATATTGTTTTAAATCCGCACACGTACGTTTCACAGAGTGGCAAAGCTTTGAGGTCGACCAAACCTCTCCTCTGGGACGAGACCTCAAGCATCCTCTAAATTAGGGGTCAAGAGAGAAATGACATCAGCCTTTTTTATACAGCAACCCTCGTGCCCAGCAAACGACATCCCACAGCGAGGGAGGCAGCTGAGGTCAGATGGAGAAACAGCGGTCTGATTGAACTAAAGAGGAAAAAGAAAATGGAGAAGATGAAGAGAAAGCTGTTGAGAGTGTGTAACAACTGTAATGAAGAGGGTGAGGGTTCTTTTGACAGTATCATACAAAGTCTTTCCACTTTGTCATGATGCCCGTATCAGAGATGTCAAACCATAGATTACTGTTCTATTCTCTCTCTTAACTCTCTCTAGCTGTTATACGTTGAGTCATACTGACAACAAACATTGAAAAATAAACTATGTATATATTGAGATGCATGCGGTTGTTTGTGAGGCCCCGTACGTTCAAGAGGCGCCCTTTAATGTTCACATTTGGAGATCTGATATACAGAATACTGCAGGTCAAAACAGAAGTTCAAGGAAGAGAAATCAATGGACATTCAATTTGGGTTCAATCTGGACTCCCCTGTGATCTCCCTCCAATTTCGTAATGTAATAATATTGGGTCTGATCAATGCAAGGAAAGCCTGGCCGTGTGCAGGCAGACAGAACGTGATATGAAGGCCTGGCTGTCCTGCTGCCAGGCTGCAGGAACGCTGCCACATATGGTGTGACACACTTTTCACACACACACATCGATCCACACGTGAAAAACACACAGACACATGGATTTACTTTAACTTCCTGAAAAAGAAGAAATAAGTGCCATTATAGAAGCATATTCTATTGCTAAAGCTCAATAACAGCATGACAACTTCATTAGCAGGCACTCATGTGTGCCATGCAAATAGCAAACCGTATGAAACTCAACTAATGCCAAAGACCCTTAAAGAGATGTCAGTCCACTTTGCAGCCATCTTGGCCAAGCCCCCAGGCAGCTATTTTCGTTCGAGGTAATAGGCATGAAAGTAAAGGTCCAGCTGTGGGATCAGACTGTGCTTTTACCAATAAGGGGATTGGGTGTTTTAACCGCTCAAAAAGAAACTGTGAACTGAAAGACTAGGTTACTTCTGTTCCCCCTGTTCTGGATCCTTGAGAACTGGCAAATTTCAGATATTAGGAAATGGTTTCCTTTCAATTCAAGAGTTGGAATTTTTTGGACTGGCCTTGCTTAATGGCTCAAGATTTGTAACAAAACAACTACATCATTGATTTAGATTAATTATGCCTATTACTTCAAAATATGTAGAATACTTTTCTAAATTACTTAACAATATTAAACCTATTTAATTAAAACAACCCAGTCTTCAAAACAATTTTACATTTTGTGTGATTGTAAGAGTTGGTTCAACACAATGGGCAAGATTAACCTTTTTGATGTTCTATTTTTAAGTCTGCCTTGTGGCTGCATTTGACTGAACTAAAGCAAATGGTTTTGACTACACTCGTGCTATGGTAACTAGTGCTATAAACTAGAAAATTCTGGAAAATTAAGTGTATTTCCAACACGGTCCATAAAATGAAAGCTAGTTAATTAAATGTACAAGACAAATGAACTCTTTATGTTTGCCTTTCATGTAACAACAGTGTTGTTGGCCATGGATTTCATCAGAAATGTGGACTGTTCTCCACACAAATACTGCTGCAGGCTGCTCACCTCGCTGCACAATCTGCTCCAGTAACTTATGACACAAGCATGGGTTGTAACAGTCCGTCAACATCTGCTTATAAAACCACATAAAATATATGACAGTGCCTAAAGAAGATAGTGTAATACCTTGTGAATCAAGTTATCCATCATGAAGTTTCATGCTCAAAGTAAGCTTTAACAATCAGGGCAGACTGCACCAAACTTTAAACTTGTTTCAAACAGAGGGGCATCCATCACAAGTGGTAGTACACCTCTGGGGGGGGGCGTGACTTATTAAAGTCTGAGAAAGCTATGATCCAGGGGAATCAAAATCTCAAAGAATGAGAGAATTTATAACCAGGGTTCGAAGATTCAATGCAGGATTAGGAGATAATAGAAAAAGTAAGGAAGAAAATTAGAAACAGAAAGTAAAAGAACAAAGCAATCGAAACGATTTCCTAACCGAAAGCACATCAGTCTGATAAAGAGAACCCAGTGTTTGTGAGAAACAGATGGGTGGCCATTGTAACAGAGGATAAACAGAAGTGAACAAAACAAAAGACGACGAGCAGAGAGAGGAGGAAGAGGAGAGATGAAGAAGAGGTAATTACTTCTCTCTGGAACTGAGCTTTAGAAAAGCTGCAGGATGCCATAACTCTTGCCTTGATGATGATTTAAAATCTGCTATTCACTGACGGCCCCCATGATACACTGGAGGATTCTGGGTAACCAATGAGGGAGGCTTTTATAACCTAATTAAGATGCAGATGAAATCTCAGTGTGCAAAAAGAGCGTAATTGTGCGACAACCCAGGTACCTACATTTTAGTGTTTTTGACATCTATTACTGTGCTGATGCATTCATATAGCACTTACGGTCTAAGTTTTTATTTTTATATTCACAGCTTATTCGAATTAGCTGTGACAGATGCTTGTGATGGAAACAGGCAGAGCACTTCCTTTCCAAACAAAGACTTATAAACGTTGATAAAGTCTATCATTTTAAATCCCCGTTCAACAGAATCAAAGGAGTGAATTATTCAAAAAGTATACACTGTTCAGCTCAGTTTGACCAATTCTGGAAATGATAGGTAGCATACAGGGTAATCAGCCAATCAGAGCAAAGTATGTTTGTATCACCTACATTTCACGGTCATCCGCTCCACTTTAACGGTATGCTTTAGAACCCTTAATGAAAATAAAACAAGTTTAGGGCAAAACAGATGCCTTTAAAACCTTATTCATTTGTGCTGCTGTTAAATAATGTTACTTTACAAAAATGACTTTGCACACTATTACTCATAAAAAACATTTATAATTCAATTTTTTTATTCTGTACAGGTCAATAATTTTGTTATTTTTTTAAAGGGTTCCCTTGCTCCCATGGAGAAAAAAAGAACGCACTATTTTTGAAAAAACACAATAAACACACTGTGAATAAGATTTGATGAAAGGCGAATTCCACCACTGAGAACATCTATACAAATGCCAGAAATATCACTAGATCTACAGAGTGTCAACACATCCACAGAAATATATTTACTGAGAGAGAGACAGAGAGAGAGATCATAAGCATTAACATAATATATCTCTAAGTGTGTTTCAACGACAGCATGACTCAGACAGACTTTTGCACTATAAGCACGCGTTAGTGCGTGACAACTTGCCCTGTGTGGCCAACTCTCTCTTGTACCACACCACCAACGCACCACAGCTCTGCCTCTTCAATTAATGAAGAGACGGAGAGTCATGCTGCACTTAGTCACTATTCATTTCCATCTCCTGATGAATTCAACCATAAATTAAATACCTTTAATGATGGAGTATGTGGCACAATAAAAATGGTCAAGATGGGAACATACTATACAGTTTTCTGCACTCTATATACTGTACCTGTTACTATCATGACATCATCAGGTCTCAAGAATGTAGGACAACATAAAGATAATTACTATTATTATATGAATATGCTTTTTTTTTTTTTTATTGCAGTATGTGGGACATTTTTTTCTATTTCGGACTTTGTAGTATATTACAATGTTAAGCCAACATGGTAAAGCCACACCAAATATTATTATATACTTTGATCACATGGCAGTACAGCTTTGATTTGTTTATAATTTCACTGGCATTCATTGGTTTGGGGAAGAGCCACACCCACTGAAGCTTAAGTGTCCCACATTAGGGCAATTCACCCTAACTAAAAAATATTAGAAACATTAGATTTTGTTGTGACTTAAGTAAATAAAATAATATACATTTTCAGATATATTTTATTATAGGTTATTAGAATAAGATATATGATGTGACTCTTGCCTTTAGGCCTGGAACCATGCAAACATCGATGATGCATTTATTTTGGACTGTTGCCATTTTACTGTTCTGTCTTATGATTAATTGATTGTGTTTACCATTTGGCCATCGTTATGTAATCTGGCAGTACGTTATGTAATCTGGCAGGTCACTTTGAAGACTTTTAATGAGTTTCTCACACTGTCTCTTTAAATATATCCATATAATGAGTATTTCCCTGGACAACTCATGGAGCATCCGACTTGATTGAAGTCAAGCCAACATTAGGTGTTCTTTAACCGGGCCTGTTGGGTCATCATTGCAAAGCAGTGGCAACCAGAACACTCAAAGCCAATAAACAAAGCAAACCCCAGAATTTCCATTGCAATACCAGTTAAAACTAGATTAATACAGATTTCCTTTTTGTAATAAGCATCTGTTTGCT
>JAZGTK010019740.1:0-11268 GCA_036877625.1 Ambastaia sidthimunki
TATAGTTACAATGTAGTATAATAGTTTTGCTATTTTAAATAATGCTATTATTTATTATTATTATCATTATTATTATTATTTAAATAAATAGAATAAAACATTATTAATTTTAAAAAGTAATAAAATCAACATCTGTCCAATATTATAGATGATCGCAGCAATTTTAAAAAGCTTTAAAAAGTAGGTTGCACAAAACCTGTATTGCCTGTATTGCCGTAGGCTACAGTAAATTACAGCGGTATTCCAACTTGTCTATGATCATTTCTAATGATATTGTACATCACACTGATGTCCCTGAAGCTGGATATGAAATTGAACGGCTATAAAACTTTGCCAGCTGCCACACCACAAACCCAAACTGAGCGACACGCAGGAGTTTATAGCGCACTATCACAGAAGACAAGTGAAAATACACAGATCACTGAGCTTACATCCAAGAACTAAACATCCAGCTTCAACAGAAAATCTACACAAAAGATTGGGTCACAGACAGCAATTAATCAAAGTGTTAAAAACTCCTGATGGACTACATTGTTCTCCCCACATTCTGTTTATTAAACAAGACAAGCTTTAGTCTTGCTTAGTCAAAGTTTTAATCCAGTCAAAATTCAGCATTTAGTACTAAAAGATGAAATGCACAGTAAGTTCTTAAGTTTGACACCTCAGATAAAAAGGTTTATAACTACAGAGAAAGAGCAGAGAAAACTTTACAGCTCTTTGATCTATCATTAAACACAGGAGTTTTAAAAAGTCACAGCAACAAGAAAAGCCTGGCTCACTATAGCGGTCAATGGGTTTCACAAAGTTGGAGCATGTGGTTAAACGAACATTCCTTTAACATCTATGAAGGTTTGAGATGGGAACCTTGATGCTTGAGTAACTGTACTGTTTAGGTGAAGACTAGATTAAACCCAAGAGTTTCAGTATAGGGCTCTGAGTCAAATCCTCCCTCATTGGCTTTTCCTGGAGGTAAAATGCCCTTTGTGTCAACATTCGGCCTGGCAGAACAGTGCACTGATAGAGTTCCACCCCAGTGATTTATAATCCACCAACTATTATTAAAACCAAAGACTGGATCACGGAAGCCTCCTGTTTCCATTTTGCCCACACTGCTCTCAAAAATGTGACATAGCTAGATATATGTAGCACAGTGTCTATAAAACTCCATCTGAAAATGTTTATTTTTTGTGACAAAATCTCAAGGGATACGTTCTTTAACAGATGGGAAAATACTGTTCCATTTATACCGACAAGGTGCTGTAAACCACATATTGACAAAAAAAGCCAAAAGCCGTCCATCAGCCAAAGAGTCTAACTATATTTATGCCAACACATAAAATGGAGTCCAAGTCCACAAAAAAAAAAACTGAAGCAGGAAACTAGAAAGAAATCTATCACAAGACTCCAATTCTGTGATCTCTGCTTCTTGGTTTAAGTCATAAATGAGAAGCAACTGTTAAATAACTCTTAAACTCAATGTACAAATCTTTCTGGACTCTATAACATTAAAGTTGGAGTAACTAAGACATAATGATTCGTGATGAGCTTTTGCACTGGCAGTAAAAAATGTTATACACGCTATACTGACACATACTGACACACTGTAATGTAAGATTTTAGCTGTATACTAATACAACTCTAGGTTAAAAGCAACATCATTTAATTGGCCCATCATGACAGCTTCATAGACTTTAATGTTTATTAGAACTGCGTATCATAATGGGTTCAATTTACATTGTATTCAAAACGGCAAGCTAGAGTGACAATAAAATAATTTCACATATAAGAACATTATTGGACTATTCCTGGTGGCAGGTTAAATATATAAAATATATATAAATATTTATAAAATACTATATTCATAATACCTATTATAGCCTGTGTGGCTCACTGATATAATGTTCAATAACTAATGGCTCCGATTACATTCTTAAATATTTTTTATCTTTTTGTACACTCATCAAAAACTCTTGGTAATATAATGGAACTTAACAGAATCGGGTTATTCTTAATTTTCAGTGCTGCACATTCACACAAATAACTTGCAGAAACTTTGAATTACACGCACGTAATGTATACGTTACCACTTTGAAGAACGTACGTATAGCAATTGTTACTACAACACAATTTAATTATAGTATATTATATATGCAACATCCTCACAATAAAATAACGCGTTCCCCAAACCTCAAGGCCTGCACCCACGTTCTTTTCTCGTTGGTATTTTAACCCAAATGTTTCATCGTTATTTTCGTTGGGGGGAAATAATAAAAAGTTCATGGAAGTTAATGTACCCTTTTAACTAAGTCCTTTGCTCGGTATAATTGCATGCTATCTGATGTCAAAGTGCTATTCTAAAGCAAATGAAGCAGCTCAGCCCATACAAAGAGTCTCCAGCTGAGAACTCAAGATTGTCACTCACTCCATCAGCGCACTTTAACATCTCCATTGTCATTCCAATTGCACAAAAACGCTTGTGTTTAGATAGCCCTTTGGCAAGATGCTGAGCCAATAGATAAACAAAAAACAGGAGTACTACAAATAGCTTAAACGACATGATATGCCACAGCAACTTGTTTGGAAATACTATTGTAAATAAGTATATTCTCGTGCGTATTATGCGCAACTTACTGTACTAAGCCACTGTACTTTAATGCACACTACTGAAATACACCGTAGTGTGTAACCTTCAATTACTATTTATAATAGCTGCAATATTCTCTACTAATCATTATAGCCCTGCTTTCCAAAGACACACAATGGCACAATTTCAGTAAAAAGTGTTTTAAGTTGATTAGGTATATAGAGGACGTAAATGAATACGTTTCATTGCCTACCGCTGTTGACTAGCAGCACGATGAGAAGTATGAAGTTGCGCTGACATCCGTGCAACTCTTTTACGGTTCCTCTACACATCGCTGTTGCCTCTGAGCGCACTCTTACATCCACCGCAAGCTCTTCTCACAGGTACGTGTTATAGCTGGAGAATGTAGAGGTTTTACTAAGCCGCAGATGTCCGCAGAGGTAATGCTGTAAGGCGGATGATCCTCTGCTTTGCTCTGCTCCTGTTTGGGAGTTTGACTTTGCTCAGTACTCTCTGCCCTCTCTGAACTGTAGAACGGTATCCAGTCAGTCCCTAAAAGTGCGCACATGTGCCACTGGGCAGTGTATGTGGCGCCACCTGCCGATCAAGTACCGCGGTGGATTAGAAATAGAACTAGTGGATTGACCTAGAAGTGAATTTTATTTGATTACTGCTAATAAACATAAATATTGGGGATAAATGGTAGGAAAAAAATATAATTTATTGTTTTTCAGTAATTTATATTTTTCACTGTTTTGTTCAGTTAAACAGAACGCCATCTGCACAGATAATTTATTTGTAGTGTAATTTTTATTCTCATTTTTTATTTACGGCAAAAAGCAACAACAAAATGTATTCTAAATCTTAAATATTTTTATGATTTTTTAACTGTTTTATTTTTATTAAGATTTATTGCATGAAAACGTGGGTCATTAGGTTCATGAAACAGTGTTCACAATATTATTGTTATTACTATAACAACTAATGACAGCTACATGTGTTACATAAACAGTTTAATGTATTATTAAAGGAGTATTAAAGGAATATGTATAGGAGTTTAAAGTGGGCCTATATTTTTTGTAATACATTTTCTTTATGACATATTTATTAGGTTTTATATCTGTCAGTTGACCACTGATGGCTAACTATCTTGTCTATTAGGTCCAGACTCAGATGTGTCCATTAAAAGAGCTCCGACCTGAGTGGTAGCATGGTAGCAATTTACATGGTACCAATTTACAAGCCTGTTTTTTCAGTTCATTTATGTTATAGCAAAGGAGGATGAGAGAAGTAAGACCTTCCCCTTTTGAAGTGACAGACTGGGTCGACTCTTCAGACCTTAAGTTCATCTCTCATTTCCTCTGGTGACGTCAGCTCTCTGACACACACACAGCAGGCTGCGATCAAAGCCCAAGTTTAAAGCTGCACTCCTGCAGATTCTATTATGAGCTCACCTGCTGGGAGAAGATGGTGATTGGAGGGGATGGAGGAAGGGAGGTGTTTGCCTGCTGCTTTGAGACCTTTTTGGTTGTGGAATGAACTGAATGGAATGGTAACTAATGTTAGAATATCAAAAACACTATTACGACCATCTGATTGAATAGAAAAGTTGTCGAGGTTCATAAAACAACATTACTGTTTTGTTTAATCTAAGATTTATAGTATTTTCTCTACTTTCAAGCGCCTTCATTCAGAGCTCAGTTTTCAAAGAAAAGAAAATCTCTCCAGTGTGATTGCATCTAATATTAAACATTTGGAAACCATTATCTCCTGAGCAGCAAAGCAGTTGAAATATTTGTGACGTGGGGCTATTTTTCTTTCCGATGTCTATCTGTTTTATTTTCCCAAAGTAAAATAAGATTATTAAAATTGCAACCATGCACAGCGAAACTCATCTAATTGTAATGAGCAGAGGGATTGGGGGTTATGCAGGCCTCTTTGAAGGTCCATTCCCTTGGCTGTTCTCCACACACACAGTGGATCTCTTTAGAATAGACCTTCTGTTCTGAACCCTAAATGGAGTAATCGCTGAAGTTACTATGGTTTGTAGCTAACAGGGAATAAAGTCTCTGTCTAAATTACAAATAAAAGCTACTTCTGAGCTACTACCTAAAACAACTGAATTAAAAATGTGTGTTTTTTGGTAAAATTGTAAGTATTTACAGCTGATGTTATTGCCTCTTTACGATTTATCGCTTCTTTGTTTTTTTCATCTTGTAAGTCGCTTTGGATAAAAGCGTCTGCTAAATGCCTAAATGTGTGTTCTTACCTTTTAAAAACCATTCTGTGTTTTAAAGACATTCAGTAGTCTTTTATAGGTTCAAATAAGGATCTAGGATTGTTTATAAAAAACAATCCAAGCTTTTCTTCTCTCCAAGAAATGATGCATTTGCTCCACCCAAATTCATTTGGGCATTTCTGGTGATTTCATTTCTGGTAATAGATGATGTTTGTCTGTTAAGACTTTTTTCAGTGAAACATAAGATGCACCGTTACTGTGACATCATTCTTATGAAACTTTGTGAACTGACATCTTTTAGATAATTTACATTTTCATCAAAACAAAACCCGGCTATCCGTCTGAATCCGAATTACTGGGTGGTCTCACATTTAAGTTGAATGTATTCTCTGATAGCAGCTGTATTTTAAATGCACACTGGTCATGTTTGACCATATGGAAGTGTGGTAGGGTCAGTCAGAATTAGACAGTGAGTGACACAGATGTTATTTAAACATGTATGTGTCAGTAAGAGACAGAGTGAGAAAAGAAAGATCCAGAGAGAGGGCCTGTGTGATCCTGTTGATATATTTATTTTACCTAGCTTTAGGAATGATTGCTCAGACTTGATCATACTGATCTTTGCCTATGTGACCCTACGGCCACGATTGGATCTCAGCACATTCCGTAGATCTGTATCCTGTGTCCAGTTAAATAAGCAACATGTTGTTCCATGTTTTTGGTAGCTGATATTACAGCACTGCACCCTCTGGATAACAAGGTGTAAAATAATAAAGAAAGGTCACGCATCGTGCGGTAAATAAACTGTAAACTTGATTTAAGTTTATTTTCATAGGGTAAACTTTGCTTGAGGAACTGTGTAGACTACAAAACAAACAGATTCTGTGTCTGAAGATCTCCGGGTGCCTGTGAATGACTGTTTATTTGTTCTTTCTCTGACCTCCATGTTGGAACGCAAGCTACGGAAATTTGCTACTCCAGAATGAACCGGCATAGGACTGTTGCATGCGAAACTGCTGTACGAAAACTGCGTGTACACCAACATCTGTTTGTGTTTCAAAAAACTAAATTGATTTGGTCATAGGCCTCTTCTAGTGAGAAACTAAAGAGTTGTATTGACTCTCAATAGGCCCTGTATTGATTTGTCACAATGAGGCCATACAGATAAACATTTTGTTTTTGCACAACTCAATCTGGCCTCAGATAAATAATATTACAATGACACACAGCAGTCAGTAGACTGTTTAAACATGGCTGAATAAAGTTGCTATTTCTGAACTGCACTCCTCAATGTGAGTACAGAAGAGTCGAACCTTACCCCATGTAAGTCAAATGTTGAAAGACTTTTAAGCATATCCTAAAATCTTTTTAACTTTATACCATTTATAAGATAAAAGCAAAACCAACATATGTTAAGAAAGGTAAAATTGCTTTTCAGGTTTTTGAATTCTCACATAATTGAACATAATATGCGGTATAAAAGACATTTGCACTGGTTGCAATTTGGTTTGACAAGATCCCTTTAGTTTCTAAGTCTTATAAAACACGTGTGGTAGGAATCACAATTTCTGGTGACCTTTTCTAAGCACTTTAGATCTTTTTAAACATCTAGATTGAATAAAGATACGCTGCTAAAATATAAAAAGATTAAAAGAGAAGTTCAGTATATAATAACCTGACAGCTAAACACACACTGTACGCTATTACCTCACATAATGACACCCAATGAAAATACAACCTGCAAACCATTACTTTCCAAGCAGGGCATTTTTTTGTATCTTGCTATGTCAACACAGGGGCTTTTACAATGTGGAAACCTGTTCTGAAGAAATTATCCCACTCATTTATTCATCCAGAGCACAAGCAGGAAACCATTCGAAAGAGGGTGTGAGATGGGTGTTCTGACAGGTACTAATAAATGGGTTGTAATAAAGGTGAGGTCATTACTGACATGGCCCGAGGATATGTTTTCATCATAGGAACATGTATGCAGGTCTCAAACAGTACTACTTTTTTGCAAAATTTTTGCAAAATAAAGATGTTTCTGTTTTCAGGTATGTGCACCTGATTTTCCGTGTTGCGTATTAGCTAAATTGAAGGCAATTTAAAAGCAAATAAACTGTGGCTGGAAGTTTGTAGCGACAAGCGATGCAGAAATAACAAATTTAAAGATTTTAGCTTACTGCCGCAGAACGTTTTGGCACATGACTATTAACAAGCTAAATAATTTGACATACACATATATGCAACCATGTATAATTAAGATATGAATTATGAGTCTAATTACTTCAATATTTAAAAAAACTCCATGAGACAACACTTACGTAACATTTAAATGTCTGGATAGGTTGAGTCAGCTATTCAAAAATGTAAGAAATATAAGAAATATATAATTTGTTTAGTTTTTTAAACCCGTTCACCCAATCATAGTGCATAATGAAGCACGACTTCCTTAAAACAAATAACAACAAGAAATACAATTTTGTAGTCTTCAATAGTTCATATTTAATACTCTTATTTATAGTGTGTTTTACAGATCATTGATTGTACATGTGGAACACAGGTAACATGAAGATTGAAATGAGACTCTAGGGGACACAATGAACACATAATGACTGGGGTATGAAGTTAATAGTGATAATCGTAAAGTAAGGCTCTGCTGAATACAGTATGTCTGGGCTAGTCTGGGCTGGATCAGGTGAATTATGGGTAATTATGTAATCACAGTGGGAGCAGAACGGCCGGTTTTCTCCTGTAGCTGAGAGATTCTCAAGGCAATGTCCACCAGAGGGGCCAGCATGACCTGTTGACAACAGTGAAAGCCTCAATTAACGTTTAATTAAAATAATGCTCTCCACATAAAGACAGAAACACAACAGGTAGATAGTTTCTATAAAAACAGATAAAGCGAATAGTCATTCCTCGTTTAAATTAAAACAATTATTTTACTTACAGTAACTCAAGCCTTAAAACTCAGATAAAAGGCTTTGCTGAAACTTAAAAGTCGTTTCTGCTTATTTCTCAGGGTCTCTGAGCTTTATTCTTTAAGACAGATTGAAACCAGAGTGATCAGATACAACTGAGTAAATGGAACCATCCACCATATGTGCTGGGTTTAGCATGTCGTAGTCTATTACTGCTACGGTTACATCTGCTTTTTTATTTAAAGTCTTTAAAAAGTGATGAACAAATAGATTCTAGTGACAGTCACAAGCAAATATTTTGAAGACAAAAATAAGGAGGACTGTGTAATTTAAGTCATCAACAAAGGGCAAGTTTGTTTCACCTGTGGGTCCTGATAGATTTTCTGCGGGTCCTTCTCATAGCTGTCAATGTAAAGCCTGATGGTGGCCCCGGCGCTGCCTGTCCCGCTGAGCCGGAAGATGATACGAGAGCCATCAGAAAAGATAATTCTCAAACCCTGAGCAACATGAAGACAGGAAACAGGGATGATCAGCAAAACTGTGTTTTGGAAATAATGCAAAAGTACTGTGAAATTGAGAGAGGTGTTTAGACTGAATTTTTCAGGCTACAACAGTAATTGTCCATTGTCCAATTATGGCATGTTTCAAACACAATACAGATGATGAGGGTTTTTTTTCCACAACAGTAATGAAGAAAACCAATATCAATATATGAAATCATTATAGGAAATCATGAAATATTACAATCTCTCTGGCATATGGAGATGCTGATATTTATAGCAGTTCATATGTAATGAATTATTTTTTATTTTTGCTGGTGGTAGGAAACATAATTTATACCAGTCATCACATTAGAAGACTTCTACTTCCTATAGCACTATAGGCTACATTTACAGTAATTTTTGACCATTTTTTACCTTGGCAGCTGGTCCCCATACACTTTTATTTTATGAAGGGCACTGTGAACATTCTTTGCGATGTGAAATTTCTCCTTTTGTGTTCCCCAGAAGACAGACTGCCATATGACTGACTGCCATGGTTTTGGAACAACATGAGTGGGTGGGTAAAAGTTTGGGTCAATTATCCCAACAATTTAGTAGTGAGGATATGCCAAAAGCTATACAGCATGAAGATGAGCAACTGTTCATTATAAGGGAATAATAAAGGATTTCCAAATAATGACAGTTAACTATCCCACTAAACATTATGGTAATGACAAACATTGTACCACATATATTTGGCTAGACAATGTGATCGGTTGATCATCATTGTATTCTGTAGCAACAATTCAATTTCACATATTATGCATATTTGTGATCTTTCCAGAGTCTTTGGTCTCTAGTTTTCTTGACTCACCTGTCCTTTTGACACACTGCCATCAACAGGATCTTTGTATTCAAAGTTATCAGCCTTCTCCACTTGATATGTTTTATCCCCGGAGGAGAACTTCTGCCCTACAAAGGCTTTATCAAACATAGTTGTCTGTAAGCCTTCGATCATCTTATTTGCAGCATCAGAGTCCACCTCTTCATAGTCATACCTGAATAAGACATTTAAAACAAGTTTAATGTCGTTTGGAATTAACTCTGTTGTGTATCTGTACAATACAGTAAGAGAACTTTAGCAGCCTGACCAACAGAGGGCAGTCAAGCTAAAAAGATAAACTTATTTTCTACCCATCTTCCATACAGAAGCCATTCTCAACTCCAGTCCCGGGGACTGACAGCACTGCAAATTTTGTACAGCTCAGTTCAGTTCATTTAACTCTGTTAATAGCTGAGGAATTGGTTCAAGCTTGTTAATTAAGGGTGTCATACCAAATGTGCAGTGATGTGGAATGTTTTAGCTTCAAAACAAGTAATTAAACAGATTAAAAAGTAAAGGGCTTTACATTTCTGCTTTTAAATCCCTCTAGAATGCTGTCCCTATTTACTTACATTATACATGTGTTACTATAACCGAGTTCCATTAATTTAAAAAAATACTGAGTGGTAATCAGCATCACACAACATGCGGTTCAGTTACCTTGTAAAAAAGTTCCTTCCAAACTTCTGCCAATGGTCTTTCATAATGTCCTCTACACTCTGTTTGCGAGCGGCCAGTATTGAGAGCCAAGCAAGCACTGCCCAAAGGCCATCTTTCTCACGGATGTGATCGGAACCTACACAAAAAATACAAAAAATATTTTAGATATAACTGAATTCAGTAAAACAAACATATTTACTTAAATGTATTAAAAATAATTGGAATTTGAATAAAACCTTGTTTAGTTGCCTGGTATGTTTACATATACAGTACATTAAGGTTTTAACAGGAAAACAATTAATTATCTGACCAAGACCTTATATGACTTCCTAAACGACTTCCACTAATATTACACTACCAGTCAAAAGTTTGGAAACACTTGACTGAAATGTTTCTTATCATCTTAAAAATATTTTATTTTTATTAAAAAAATGTTTTTGAAATGGATGACTTGTACCACATAATGAAGAAAAAGCAGCCAATAAAAGCGTAGGATGAATGAATTCAAAACTATTTTATAAGCTTCTCAGGATGATTCCTGAAGAAACTGAGTGATAGAATGTCAAAAAAAATGTTTTTTAGTTTTCTTTAGTCACAACAGAATTCCCAAAGTTACATTTGTGTTATTACATAGTTTTGATGAGTTTACCATTATTTAAAATGTGAAAAGAAATATTAATAAAGAATGAGTGTTTCCAAACTTTTGACCAGTACTGTAAATACTTAGTGGTGGGTCTGTAAAGCCTGTCAGCCCAAAATGTTTAAAGCATAATAGCTACTGAGAATCCCCTTTAATATTCAGTCATAACAACTTCAAAGCTACTCACCAGTACCAAAGCTTTCTTCACCACAGAGGGATAACTTGCCAGCATCCATCAAGTTTCCAAAGAACTTCCAGCCTGTGGGTGTCTCATAAAGGGTCATCTTCAAAGCTTTGGCCACACTGTGCAAAAACAAAGAATATATCACATTGTCCAAAGCTTACTGCATATGGTGAGGTGTATGGAGTAAGATAACAGATATGAACTCTTTTTGGAGATTGTGAAATATGGGGCTCAGATTATCTGGAAATTAAAGCTGACATTGGGCAAAACACTGATTTCAAACTGTAAACATTTATTTCAGTATCCTAGGTGACTACATTTACATTTTTAATACATTTATTTTATTAGGCTAATGATGTTATCCAAAGCAACATACAAGGGAGAACAGGGTGGAAAACCTCAGAAAACCACACGATTTATGACAGATTTTAAAGCTAAGTGTATCTCACTTGTCCAAAGCCCCACTGGTGGGCATACTGCGAGCCAGACCCTTCACACCAGTCTTCTTGAAATAGGGGATGCATGTAATATTGGCACCAATGACTGCCACAGAGTCTGAGGGGTTTACAAAGAATCCATGTTTACCCAGAACCATGTTACGATCCTGCACAAAGAACAGCAAAAGAAGAAATACTGTATAATGAGAATGCTTCTGTTTTACATAAGAATAAT
>JAZGTK010019741.1:0-11268 GCA_036877625.1 Ambastaia sidthimunki
ACTCGGAAAAAAGATTCATTCATTTTGCTGAACGAGACTCAAAGGACTGAGTCTGTAAAATGATTAGAAATTCTCATCACTATTGTGTGTAGTGTTTTGAAAAAAAGTGTTGTATGCAATTGAAAACTGAGTCAAAAGCTGAGTAATAGCTTATGGTTTTGGAGATTTGGTGTGTAGTTTTGCACTTTGAGTGAGAGGTTTCAGAAATTGTGTGACAAGTAAAGATTTTGTGATTTTGATTACCCATTATTACTCTGCCTGTTTATTGGATTATTCTATTGTCTGCTGCCTGCCTCGACCATTGCCTGCCTGTTTGTTTACGCTATTGCCTTGTCTTCTGCATTCCTGTTTTGCTGGTATTTGACCCTGTTTTGTACGACAATTCGAATAAAGCTGCAAATGGATCCCTGTGCCCACGACCCTTTATTACAGAAGACTTCGCCACAACAAGATCCAGCGGCGGTTGTACATCTGTCTTCGGAGTTATCCGCTCAAGCTGCTCAGTTAGCGGCCCAACAGTTTCAATTTGACCGATTAACTTCAGTTACTGAAGATATGGCACAATCGCTATGAGAGATGACGCTGACACACCGAACAGCTGCGTCCACTTCACCTCCCAGTCTAAACACCACTGCTACCAGCAGCCCATACCTAGCTTTTCCAGAAAAGTTTAACGGCGACTCAGGAAAATGTAAYCTCTTCATTAACCAGCAACCTTTTCTCTACCCCACAGAGCATAGCCGCATAGCTTTTGTTTGCTCTCTGCTATCTGGAAAAGCGCTTGACTGGGCAACAGCGATATGGCAGCCTAACGGAATAACTTTTCCTACCTTCAACGACTTCCTACAGCATTTCAGAGAGGTGTTTGACCACCCAGCTGATGGGAAATGTCCCGGAGAACTGCTGCTCTCGCTATCATAGGGAGGAGAGAAAGCAGTGGACTATGCATTAAAATTCTGCACTTTAGCTTCCCAGACCGACTGGACCGAGAGCGCTCTCAAACTTATGTTCCTCAAAGGATTAAGTGAGGAGTTACAGTCAGAACTTGCCTGTCGGGACGAAGGTAAAACACTCTCCCAACTAATTAATATAACCATTCACTTGGACAATCTCCTAGGTTCCAGACCCTGTCACAGAACGCTCAGTCATCCGACATCTCACCCAGTGGAGGCCGCGTGTTCAACTGAACCCATGATTCTAGGCAGCACCCGTATCTCACCAGCAGAACGCGAACGTCGGCTAACGGGTCAGCTATGCCTCTACTGTGACCAATCAGGACACCAACAGCGGTCATGTCCCATTCGTCCCATTAAGAAATCAGCGGTGAGTGACTCTCCATCTAATTCCCTAAATACCATTAAACTTCCAGGTAAACTAGTCGTTCAGGGCAAGGAGGTTTTTACTAAGGCTCTCATTGATTCCGGTGCTGCAGGCAACTTTATGTCAACTACTTTTGCTCAGAAATTACTATTCACGCTAACCCCATGTTCTTCCCATGTCACAGTGAGGGCCATAGACGGCTGTATCATCGATTCTGGAGAAACATTAGAAATAACTCCAGCATTAACTCTACAAGTGGGCACACAAATTAATTCTGGGTCTGCCATGGTTGAGACAACACAATCCCTCAGTTTCCTGGCGACAGGGCGAGATCGTAAGTTGGGACGATTCCTGTCATGTGCACTGTCTTAAACGCGTAATTAAACCCTCTGTTCAGCCTCTTTCAGCAGTTTCCCTGACTGAGTCTCCAGTCACAATACCACCAGAATATGCAGATCTGCGGGAGGCATTCAATAAAGTAAAGGCAGCCCAGCTTCCTTCACCGGTCTGTAGACTGCACGATCAAGCTTCTTCCAGGCACCATGCCTTCCAAGGGCAGAATTTTCCCATTGTCTCAACCAGAGTCTGCAGCTATGAGAACATACATTCAGGAGGAGCTAGCGAAAGGGCGCATCCGTCCCTCCAACTCTCCAGCGTCAGCAGGATTCTTCTTCGTCAAGAAAGATGGCTTGTTGCGACCCTGTATCGATTACCGAGGCCTTAACAATATAACTGTAAAGTACCGTTATCCTCTCCCCTTGGTTCCAGCTGCCCTAGAACAACTACGTCAAGCTCGCTTTTTCACCAAGGTGAACCTACGTAACGCTTACAATCTGGTCAGGATTAAGGAGGGTGATGAATGGAAGACAGCGTTCTCAACTGCCAGTGGTCATTATGAATACTTAGTGATGCCCTTCGGTCTAGCCAATGCCCCATCTGTTTTTCAGTCATTTATGAACGACATTTTCCGAGATATGCTGGAGAAATGGGTAATTGTCTACATAGATGACATATTAATTTATTCAAATTCCTTGTTCGAGCATGTGCTCCACATTCGATCAGTCCTCAAGAGGTTGATCCAATACCAACTCTACGCTAAGGAAGAAAAATGTGAGTTCCATCAAACCAGTACAGCTTTCCTTGGGTACATCATCAGTTCTGAGTGGGTTACCATGGACGACCAAAAAGTCAAAGCTGTCCTAGATTGGCCCCAGCCTCGTACTGTGAAGGAACTACAATGCTTCCTGGGGTTCGCCAATTTCTATCGACGGTTCATAAGAAACTATAGTCTCATAGCTGCTCCCTTAACTGCCCTTACTAAGAGCAAAAATTCCAAACTACCATGGAGTTCCCTTGCTGAGCAGGCCTTTCAAGAGTTAAAGACTCATTTTACTACTGCCCCTATTCTGCATCATCCAGACCCCAACCTTCCATTCATTTGTGGAAGTGGATGCCTCCAGTACTGGTGTCGGCGCTATTCTTTCTCAGAGGTATGGTTCTCCAGCTAAAATATTTCCCTGTGCATTCTATTCTAAAAAACTCTCTCCTGCAGAAAGGAACTACGATGTTGGGAACAGAGAGCTGCTCGCGATCAAACTGGCCTTAGAGAAATGGCGCCACTGGCTCGAGGATGCGTCACATCCGTTCACAGTACTAACAGACCAAAAGAACCTAGAATATCTCCGGTCAGCCAAAAGACTCAATCCAAGACAGGCCAGGTGGGCACTATTTTTCACTCATTTCAATTTCTCTGTAACCTATCGCCCAGGTTCCAAGAACAGCAAAGCCGATTCTCTGTCACGCCAGGATGAGATAAAGGAGATCAAGGCCACACCTGAACCTATCCTTCCAGAAAGACTTCTCGTGGCTCCTATTCAATGGGACATCATCACCGAGATTCAGGCTCTCAACGAAGGTGAGCCAGCTCCCCCAGCGTGTCCTAACGGCATGCTCTTTGTACCTCTCATCCTCAGAGAATGCCTAATGAAGCAGGTCCACGAAAGCTTGAGTTCAGGTCATCCTGGAGTTACTGCCACACTCAACCTCCTAAAGAACCGTTTCTGGTGGCCCACCATGACCCAAGACTCCCTAAAGTTTGTGCAATCCTGTGCTATATGCCAAATGTCCAAAACACCCAAACAACTCCCATCAGGTTTGCTACAACCCCTTGCGGTTCCGCAAAGACCCTGGTCTCATATTGCTCTTGATTTTATCACTGACCTTCCCAGTTCTGCAGGTGACACGGTCATTCTAACATATTATTCACCGTTTCTCTAAACCTTGTCGCCTTATTCCCTTGCCTAAGCTTCCCACGTCACTTGAAACTGCTGAACTCCTATGCAATAATGTGTTCCGGTTCTATGGCCTGCCAGATGACATTATGTCTGACCGTGGTCCCCAATTTACCTCACGAGTCTGGTCCTCTGTATTCCAAAGTCTCAATGTGAATGTAAGTCTAACCTCTGGTTATCATCCCCAGTTGAATGGACAAACTGAACGTCTTAATCAAGAAATCTCCCATTTTCTGAGGTCATACTGCCATAACCATCAGAATGACTGGCACAGGTACCTTATGTGAGCAGAATACGCCCAAAACTCCCTGGTGAAACATGCTACTGGACTTACACCATTCAAATATATTCTGGGGTTTCAACCTCACTTGTTCCCCTGGTCCGGCCAACCTACTGAGCTCCCCGCAGTAAACTAATGGCTACGACGGAGTGAAGAGACCTGGGACCTGGCCCATCAGCATCTCCTTCAGGCTGTTTGACGCCAGACCGTCCAGGCCAACGCCCACCGGAGCCATACCCACTGGCTGACCTGAACTCAGCTAGTGGGTATGGCTGTCCACTAGGAACCTCCGTCTCCGCCTCCCATCGAAAAAGCTCAGCCCCAGGTATGTTGGCCCATTCAAAATTCTCCGTCAAATTACTCCAGTTTCCTTTCATCTTGAACTTCCCCCTAATTACCGCATTTCTCCCACTTTTCATGTTTCACTTTTGAAACCGCTGATGGACCGGGAGGACCACCGGAGGAGGGGGCCGAGACACAGACGCCTCCCCTTATGGTAGATGGTGAGAAAGCGTATCGAGTCAACGTACTCCTGGATTCTCGACGCCGAGGGGGTATTCTACAATACCTGGTAAACTGGGAGGGTTACGGTCCGGTAGGAGAGGTCCTGGGTGAACGCAGGAGATATCCTGGATCCCACTCTCACAGCAGAGTTTCATAGGGCCCATCCGGAGAAGCCAGCCCCCCGACCCCGTGGAAGACCTCGGCGTCGTTTGCCTCCTCACCTCAGGAGCCGTTCGCAGAGGGGAGGCTCTGTTACGTCTGATGTTCCCGCACTGCCTCCTCCTGGCCGTCAGCGGGAACCGTCGCCTGAATATTAATTCGGACTACAGTTCCCAGCAGCCCTCATACCTGGGGCTGACCACTCCCCCTCATTACACACCTGTTGCCAGTTGCTTCATTATGGACTCTATATATACTATCAGCATTTGTTATATCATTGCAAAGTCTTGTTTTGCTATGCAATCATTTCTGAGTGTTTTTCCCTGTGTTTTGATTACCCGTTATTACTCTGCCTGTTTATTGGATTATTTTATTTTCTGCTGCCTGCCTCAACCATTGCCTGCCTGTTTGTTTACGCTATTGCCTTGTCTTCTCCATTCTTGTTTTGCTGGTATTTGACCCTGTTTTGTACGACAATTTGAATAAAGCTGCAAATGGATCCCTGTGCCCACGACCCTTCATTACAGTTTAAGTGTTTAATTTGTTACTCTGTTTGAACAGCTAGTCATTAAAAGGCAATGCATTTTGTATTTTATGACTCAGAGAAAATATTCTATTTGTTAGGAACTGTTCCGTTTTAATAGAAATGTAGTTGCCCGCATATTATAAGAATGAGACAATATACTAACTAATTGATTTATTTGCAGAATGTGATACAGAAAAGTCATGATTGTTGTAACAATGTCCCATTTTATTCTTGCAGTAAACACCCGATTGAAGGCACTTCTGGTGTCTGTCCTTCTTGAGAGTTATGCCTGTGGCAGGACAACAAATCCACTACAATGACAAATCTCAGCCACTTATCCATAAGCCTCTTTCACATAGCAATCCCGATAAATTACCAGTAAATTACCAGAATGCTGTTCACACAAACAACAGGTTTCTGTTTTTTACTGGTAAAATACCATTCACACATTAGTACCGAACAACCAGTAAACTCTGTCATGTCATTAACTATGAGTGAGCTCTAAACGGCTGTGCCATTGCCGATGTTGTTTTAAACATGATAAGGTTGACGTTTATATTTTTGTTGATGTTTTCATTTTAAATGTTTACATTAATGTAGTTGTTTTGACTAAGTGACATTGTATTACACAAACTCTGCTTTGACTTTCATAAACAGTGTGGAGTAAACACATCATCTGCATCAGAATGTTATGATTGGCACATAGAAGACTTTTAAATCACTTTTTACATTATTTATGTTCTACGATCATACCGTTAAACCTGTTCTGCATTCACACTTAGCATCTTACCGGTAATTTACTGATAACGTTACAACTTTCTTTACTGATAAATTGCCAGGACCTATTTACTGGTAATTTGTAAATGTCACGCGTATGGGTTTCCATAGCAAGGGTAAAACAACATAGAACCCTTTCAAACGTGTTTAATCGTTATAATCCACAAATTATACAAGGAACAGGCACAAACCAAGAACGTAAAACACCCACTAACCTAATGACAATATAACGTTAAACAATACTCGACCCAGAAGACTAGACAAGAACCAACTTATAAAGGAAACAAATCAAAGACTAACTACAGACAGGTGAAGGGGATTAAACTAAACACGAACCGGAAAACCAAATACGGGCATATAATGGGGTGAAACCACACAGACAGTTCACGGGGGTGTAACAGTAAAAGGTTCTGTTCACACATGTTATCTTACAATAATTTACCATAATTTATTGGTAATAATTTTCTAGTAAAGATGTGTGCATGTGCACATGTCAAAGGGGCTATAGTATCCTACCATGCCCACCATTTTGAAAATAGTCTTTGTCTATATTCTTTATGGTCACCACGACTGCTTTAATCACTTTCCTTTCTTCATCTCCCTCTCCAGCAGTTATCGTTTCCTCTCTTTACTCATCTCTTCACCATCTGTCTGTTCTGTCTTCACCACATCTCTTTTTTCAGCTCACAGTAGGAGTGGAATGAGTGTCAGTGAGTGGTGACATTTCGTGTTGAGAGTGTAATTAGTGTTTTAGCTCCTGACACTGCCTCAGGAGTCCCTCAACAATGTACACATCACTTTCAACTCATTCTGGATGGTTTGAGAAGATTCATGTAGTTATACATAAATTTATTTTGTTCCCCAAACAAAGCTATCATTTTTAAAACTTACAAACATAAACCAAGTACCATTTGGTTTAAATTTATGATACATTTGAGAGTTGTTGTCTTTGTATAGAAAAAAGCTGTTAATCTTCATCAAGATTAATCAAGAATCTTTTAATAAGGAAGATTCTCATTAATCTCAATCTTTTGCGGTACATAAAAAATACTAATTGATCACCTTGTCTTTAATTTGTCTTTTTGAAATTTATACTGTAGACCTAAAATGCATTTACTAAATATCACAGTCAAGAATGAATTTGTCACCTCTTTATTTGGTTCAGATACAGTACAACCATTGACCTACAAAACTAAGAGATAGCTAAAGAAAAGAGGACTAGATTGAAAAATTGAATCCTATAATCACCACCATAATAGATAATCACTTTAGTTTGTCTCAGAAAGTTTCCTGGTTTGTCTGCAGAGTTCTCTACTAACTTTCATGCATGACATCACACTGATTATGTGCCCTCACTTAACCCAAGGCATAAGAAAAAACACACCTTCACCTTCCTATCAATAATAGATTCAATAAATAGTTCACCAAATATGAAAAGCGATTTTTTGATGAACCTTCGCACAGCTATTTTCATTACCATGACAGTAAAGCACCAAGAAGACCAAACACCATAAAAGTAGTCCATGTGACTTTAACATCCACTATGTAAATGTACATTTTGTAAACTGGAAATGGTGAATTTCACACGCAACATGACAGTGTCATTATTTTTACATCTGCTAGAGGGAACTAAATATTAAAACTATAGGTCGTAACAACCTGTTTGCACAAACAACCTATGAAATTGTGATTGTACTGTTCCTTTAAGGCTAGATTGGCAGCTCCTGGTCACTGCATGTTTTAATTCATTCTCAGAGGAACCCTGTTAGTGTAAGTGAATGAGTTGAAAAAGACCATACGGTCAGAGAGCACATGTGATGGAGTGATGGAGAGATGGATGTGTGGAGGAAACAAGGGCAGGCAGTATTAATTGCAGAGGGATAAATGGAGTTAATGATGCATACTTACAGGTCAAGGATGTATTCACAAAGCTTTTCTTTCCTTCTTACTGCTTATGTTTCAACACTATCACAATGGTCATTGTGATACCTCAGATTGGTATAAAGTAATATCATCTAACCCTAAGTGTAAGGGTTAACTTTACATGATGCTATTTTAACTGCACAGATGCATCGTAATTTAATGGCTGGTTTAAATGAGTAATAAAGTGAGAACTAAATATTAGCACTGTTTTAAAACCTTGTTAGCTGCCTACTGACAGCATTTCAAAGCTTTATTTTGTAGGTGTACACCTGACAGGAATACTGTTTCAAACATTACGTGTTTGAAACAGATGACCTAGATGAGGTATTCTAAGAAGTAATTATAATGCTATTTAACCATTATTTATGTGTTATGTTTCTGCATATAAATATGAAATCATTTTAGAGTTTCACAACATGGGTCAGAGTCCACTCTCTGTCGTAATCATAATTTAGATTTTATACTGTCTAATATTCTAATATTCTGTATCAGAATGATGAAGACAAAAAAGTCAGCAAAATCAGCTCCTTGCTACAAATTCGGTAGAACGATATTTCAGCCACTAAAGACTGGTTTATCAACAATCTGCCTGTACTGTCTCAATTTCTTAGCATAACAGATAACTTTGAAAACCTTGATAGTGCAACAGAAATTGTTAATTCCCTCTTTTCTAACACATTGGACACAGTTGCTAAACTATGCTTAAAGAAGACAAGGATAAACAGTACAATGCCGTGATATAATAAGCATACTTGCACCTTAGAAAGCAGCCTGAAAAATGGAGCATAACTCGATGCAAACCAAACAAGATGTATTCTGTAGAGCAGGGGTTCTCAACCTTTTGCAAGCTGGGCCCCCCTCAAAGCTTGAATGCATTTGGGGGCCCCCCTCTTCTCGACGCCACCCACTCACCATACACCCCCCCACCACAACTACGCCACCTTGCAAACATAGATAGATAGATAGATAGATAGATAGATAGATAGATAGATAGATAGATAGATAGATAGATAGATAGATAGATAGATAGATAGATAGATAGATAGATAGATAGATAGATAGATAGATAGATAGATAGATAGATAGATAGATAGATAGATAGATATTATTATTGTATTATTGTTAGTCCCACTATTATTATTATCATCAGTAGCGTCAGATGATAGGTAGGCCTATTATCATTACTAGGCTATTGCTATAATTATATTAAGTTACATTATATGAGGTGTGTGTGTGTGTGTGTGTGTGCTATGTTGAGAGACTAGCCTAGTATCGGGGGGCTAATCAGAGTCGGGACTTAGACACAATCTTTAATACACAATTAAGATTTTTGGCTAGGGCTGAGATGGGGATAGTCTTTAAGACTGTTTGTGGGGTTAGTGTTTAAAAAGACTGTTTGGGTTTTAAAAGTAAAGAAAGAGATGGCTAACAGATAGCGAGAGATGGCACAAGCGAACTTGGCAAGAGAACGTATATGGTTACTGTCGTAACCTCGATTCCCTCAGTCGCTGAAGCTATGGGGTGTAGCGTCTAAGACAGATCAGACACACAACAACTGGTTATATTTTATTAATCTTACCACAAATATCTCACCTAACAAACCAACTATGCTCTTGGAGTGTCTGTAAAACTACCCCCAAACTGCAAGTAACACCCAGATGCAGAACCAGACCTCTGGTGACCATAGCAACACACAGATAAGACTGTTTTACAACCCAAAGGAATGTGGAGATTCACTCTCACTGCATTTCCTTTGAGTACACACAAAGAAACAGTTTTACTTACTTAAGAATACATAACAGAAATGTATAAACATGAATCCAAATCCCCCCCCCCAAGGGGTTACATGTATTTGATGTTTTATGTTTATATTAATCTGTGCACATATAATGTTTAAGGGTTTGGTTACTCCTCTAGTTACTCTACCAATCAAGATCACATGTATCTGTGTTTAGTATCTATGAGCTGCATTTTTCATATCCTGAACATTAGTGCATTTTGATAACTTTGGTTGTATTCTTCTAAGAGGTTTCACCCTTGATATCTGATAAAATTCCATATGCAAAACAGCATGTTGGAAGACAAATGAGGTTAACTTTCTCTCAGAGAAACCTCTGATTGGATCACACAGCTCTTCAGGCTCTTACAGTTTAAAGACCAGTGTCCAAGAACACAGGCCGCTTGCTCTCTCTCTCCCTACACTACCCTCTCTGCTCTCTCAACTCTACCCGGACTCTCTGCTCTTCCTGGCCCTTTCCTTGGGCCAAGAACAGGAGAAGAATGCTGAGTTAGAAGAAGCTGACTCTATCGCTCCCTTGGCGAGCAAACTCGACACTTCCTGCCTGAAGAGCGGTGCGTCTCGCACCAAGACCAATGAAGCCGTCATGCTGCAGAAGCGGGGCGGTCTGCATCGAAATTGGAGTGAATACCTGTGCTCTATAGTTCTTAGGAGCCACATCAATATGCCGGGCAGTGCTTTCCACGCACTTAGAAACTCGCACAGTGGGCGTTTTGGTACAGCCCAGTGCGTAGCCAACCGCGTGCCATCGGCTGACGGTCCCGTGACCCCGCCTGTAACGAGGGGGTGATGAGCGGACCTCACATGAAGAGGCTGTGACCACGCACTGTTTAACCGCAGGGCCGGGCTCGCTTCGCTTACAAGGGGAGAAGGAAACAGCTCTTTTTGTGAAGAGATACAATGCTTTATTACATCTGTGTTGTACAAAATATGCATTGGACAAACAGACAAAACACGTAACTTGGCCCCTGGCCCCTCCACAGGCAGACTCCTCCTCTCAACGATCCCGTCAGGACGACGGCGATTTCTGCTTCATCAACGCCTTCTCCTGACGGCGCGGGCTCCGGGGCCCTTGCTGATGCTGACGCCACAGGGGGCTGCTTATGTGTCCTTGAGGCCGATGATGAAGACGAACGCGCCCTCTGGTGGGGTAGGGAAGAGTGCCTTGGTAGCAGCTGGATCATGGCCCTGGAGCACTTCTGGGACTCGGCGAACCTCTCAGCCACCGACTCGAAGGAGTCCCTGAGCAACCCCGAGGGAATGACGGGAGCGTTAAGCTGGGTCTTCTGGTCCGCGTCCGCCAAGGTCAGCCACAGGTGCTGCTGCAACATGACCATGAACCCCATGGACTTCCAGATCGCCTGTGCTGCCTTCTTCGTGGCCATCATGGCCAAGTCCGTAGGCTGCCCTCAGGTCGCAGACAGCATCCTGTGAGGCCATCTCCCCCTCCAGTGATTGCAGGCGCTGTGCCTGGAACACCTGGAGGATGGCCATCACGTGCAGAGCAGAGGCTGCCTCTCCCGCCGACGCATAAGCCTTGTCCGCCAGGTGGGCCGTCATTCTGCAGGGCTTAGAAGGCAGCCCGCGGCCAGATCCGATGGAGGCGGACAAAGGGCACAAGTGCGCCGCGATGGATTCCTCCACGGGGGGCGTCTTGGAGTAGCCGCGCACCTCTGCTCCGTCTACGTGG